>JAUELK010002130.1:0-14442 GCA_031471215.1 Gastropteron pacificum | reverse complement strand
AATCATAGGTGTCAAAGCGGGTGTAAAATGCATTTAGTTTGTTTACATATTCAGTACCATTGTTTTGCAATACTTTCAATGTTTTTTGTTTGCTTCCAACAATGGTATGTAGTCAGTGTCAACATAGGGCATTTAGCACTTGATAAACTCAATTCCAAATTGACAATTTTTAGGCCAGCAGGACGTGATAAAATAGATTAACCCTGTGAAACTTCAATCTATTCGACTTAGCATAGAAAATGACAGATGGCATCAACCATTTAAAACACATGAAAAGTTCACTGATTTTCTTTCTAGTACTCAAGGGTCATTATGTTTGCATTTTAGTTTTAGACTGTAGCTTGGAAAAGCAAATGAAAAAGCTATTAATTTGCTTTATAAATTATTATCACTAGTCTTTACATAAAGAATCCATGCATAATCCACTACTTTGCACTAAATGTCATCATACTTGATATCAGGTGACATTTGTGTACTGTTAAGCTCAATCCTGAATTAATCATTTATAATAAACTTTGTTCTCTTTCAGGCATTTAGTACATCAGAAACATGGTATGCACTCCTGGATTATGGTACAAACTACTGCAACCTACATAACTTAATCACAGGTGAGCAAACAGTCTTCTTGATTTTAGTTTTTAACTGACTGTTCCTTCCATTTTACAGAACATGATGACAATTCTATTTAAGACGCCACAGTTCAGCACCTACTTCTTTATCACAAGTTGACTCCTGTCATCTTCCGCTGCGGAGAAATATACCTATTTTTAAGATAAATCAATTAAACTGTAATATCATATGACATATTATGACAACAGAGCTTGTATCCATATCCATGAAACTTACAATAAACCTAAGGGAAAGGTTTTGAGATCCACTAGATCTGACCTGACACAGTGAAAATGTCCTTGACAATTAAAACAAGTTCTTATGATTTAAAAGAAAATATGTTTTTCATGAAATTATTATGCACCATTAGACACCTAATAGCCACCTATCGAATGTAAAAACATTTTTTTAGACCCCATAAGTGAGTGTGTGAGGTGTCATCAAGATACTTATGGCTGAAATTGCATTATGTGTATGCCAATGCTTATGATGCAAGAATTCTACTTGGGCACTTTCAGAGTCTTGAGGGTCCACAATAAATGAGAACAGGGAATCTAACATTTTGAATTCTAGTACATGCATAATACCTTGCTGCTATGATAATTGGAAACTTTGAAATGGACAAAAATATAAGAGAAAAAAACCCAGACCCTCTAATTCTAACATGCAGAGCTTGAAAGTGAAGATACATAGCTTTAGAAGATTTCTTCTTTTTGTTGTATGATATGTACATGTACTAGAGGCTGTTGATGATTCTGAATTTTCCCTTGGTCTCTGTCTTCAGGATCTGGACTTGACAAAGCGGGATCGTTTGAAGAGTCAACAAACAACTCCGAGTGCACTCAGTATTCCTCAGCCGATTGCGGAAAATATTGAGAGAGATACATGTATTTATCAACAAATTGATATTCTTTTTTTTAATAACTGTTTCATAGTTAATTAGTGCACTAGTTGGTTGCTACATTCCCACTGTTTCGAAATCAGCCTTTGAATTTTATTATTACTTCTTACCAAGCTCCAGGCTGCAATCTCATGGAAAGATCCACTGACTTCTTGTCATCATCACTTGCCCCATGGACCTCCTATAATTATTATTCATTAATTGTTACAAGACCAAATTGGAGACGAGGAAAAAGGATTGAACATCATCATATTGTTTGAACACCTATTTGTGCTGGTCTTTGCCAAAAGCATTGGGCGTGGCCAGTAGTGGAATCTCAATCTATGTTGATGAAAGTTCTGGTTTTAATTCAGTAAAATATGTCTATGAATTTTTCAGGCAGTCGATCTTGAACACATATTTTATGATGTGCCTTGTCTTTCTCATGTGTATATTGTGCTATCAGAAACATTGAAAAAGTGAAGTTTTATCCAGACTTTCTAAACGTGATCATATTTCTTGTATTTGTGTACATGTAGATTGTACTCTGCTTTAAGTTTCCTTTTTGAAAAAAATATCATTGTTTAGTTTTGATTTGATTTAGTTGCAGTTTCAACCTGACCTACGGTAAACTTTCTCTATTGTGGATGTTCATTTTGTTCTATAAAAATCTTTCTAGAAAATTATGATTGCTTGAATTAACGAGAAGGGGTCATAAAAGTTTTGTTTATTAATTGAACCCACAGCTGAATTGAATGTCTTTCTCACTTTTTGCTTAAGGTATTACACTGATTAGATTATAATAGTTTTTCCTTATTTGCGAAGAGCAATCAGAATTTATGATGTTACCCACTTTATTGTGTATGTTTGTTGACACACAGACGTTTTCTTACAATTTGCAAATTAAAAAGGATTCAGGACTAAAATTCTCTTGTTTGGTTTTGCTTTACTTAGATATAAATGTATTGATATTAATGAAAATGTTTCTCCATCTGAGGGATTTTTTTTCACTGTGAATGTTCTGTTTTCTTAGACAATACACACATAGGTTGCAGCATCTACATGTAGGCATATGTTGCACATCAAAGCATTAACAACTATGAACTTTCTACATTTCTATGTATGTATAGTAATCCTTGGAAGAATGAAACTAGTGGAGATATCTGTTGGGGTCATGTTCTGGTCATCCTGATCATGTTTGACTTCTCTTAGAGTGAAATATATATAGTGGAGTCCGCTTAAGATAAACTCCTTGGGACCAGAAAAAAAGTTCATCTTATCATCTTATTATCTTAACTTGGAAAATATAAACAGGACTGGACAAAAAGTATATTTTAAGCAAGAGTTCATCTTAAGCAAGCGTTTATTTTAAGCAAGAGTTCATCTTAAGCTAGTTTATCTCATCCAGGCTCCACTGTATTCTATCATCAGTTTCAAGAAAAAAGACATGAATGTTCCTAAATCTCTGATCAGTACTTCTCTTGTGGACTGATTGTTGTCAAAACGATTCCTTCACAACACAAATAATCTCAATAAAGTTGGTAAGTTGTATTTTGTAATATACTCTTATAGTACATACAATATCTAACTGACACAACGAAGCAGCAAAAGACTGCATGATAAATCACGTAACAAAACAGACAAAAAAACATTGCAGCACTTTGATTTCTTGTACACACGTTTATTGTACATGTAATCATTGTGAAGTTCTTTTCTTTTTAAAAGCTATTCAACCCATTCCCCAAACCCCAAAATGAGAACATCGATTCAGATATTTAACAAAAATTCGCACACAGGAATTTGACATGAAAGCTTTGTCTTTTTGGGTTGTGAGACAGGGAATGTGTAGATCCAGAGATATGTGATCTTGAAAATAACCACATGAAGATTTCTGTCAAAAATTGACATAGATATTTTGATATTTTCATCAAATGGACTGTGCAACAAGGAATGTAATTATTAAATTTGTGCACTATATACTATATGTATACTGTATAGTATAATACATATATATATATATATATATATACAATGTATCCTATAACTTGGTGCACAGTTGAAACACACTCAACAAAATTTGTGTGGGAAAATCTGATACAATACTGTCTAACTCACTCTAAGACAGAGCAATTCTGACACTTTAACAATCTACATGTATGATGTATGTTTGTGGCAACATAGTTTTATAAAAACATGTTTCAGATATTAATTATTGGACATGCACACCTGGTTAAATGTAGAAAAACGCTGGCGATGAAATTTACTAAGACATGAAAGTAAAAACACAGAAGCATTAAAACAAACCTAGAAGTTATTGATAATTGCTCCCTCTAGACACATCTAATGTAAGACACCTGGATTCAAGTTAAAAACACCACCCGGCTACTTGGGTCCTATATTTTTTCCCCTATCAATCAAAATCTTAAGGAATCAAGCCATAAGAAAAGCGGCTGAGATAATGATTTCAATGATTGGAAGAAAAATATTATATTACTGCTTTGGTGCAAAACAACCAAATTGAAGGCTACACCAGTAGTACATGTTCAGAGGGACAATTCGCCTGTTTTCCATAAAAACTTGGTTCAGACTCATTCTAATCTGTAATGAATGGTATAAATAATCACATCACACCAATGCACACAAAATCACATTATTTTAGTGCCCTCTGTAATTAAATGTCCTAAAGTTAAATCATGTTAAATGAATTGCAAGTGTCTGTCCCATATACATGGTCTAGAAATAGTAGTAATGTAATTGTATCACATAATCAATCGACCATTGTAACTCTATATGCAGTCATCTTACAAAGATCCCCTTGTTTTTTTTGTCCATAAATTACAAGTTTCATACTATAGTGGAAAATATTCACTCAAACCAAAAACACCATGGTTCACTTTTTGCTAGTCAGAAACTAAACGCATACATATGTATTTCCGCCATCCCCCCAACATAATAGCTAAGCCCATTTGCATGGATGATGGATGAAAACTAAATCTTCTATCCATGTCTCCATATTGATAGCAGCAGACATCTCTGATTCTATATTCTATGTAAACAAAGGGTTAAGAATAATACTCAACTACAACGCCTAAAACTAAAAATGAAAGACAAATCAAAGCATGTCTCCCCATTTCTACAAAGCATGACTTCTCTCTTCTCATCATTCTCACTTTCTGGAATAGGCACAACGTAACGCTCATAATCATAGCAACAAGAACATGCCTAGTCATTCTCCCTAAAATTGATGGGTCAAAAAAAAAATTTATCCAACCAATACCTGGAATGTTTTGGGGTATTTTTATACTTGCAACTGTCCTAATAATCCTTGTAAATACAATGTTATTCAGTTCAAAATATTATGTATGTACTACAAATAAATCATACTCGAAATATGCTAAAAAGACACAATAACAGCTATATTGCTTATTAAACCAACTGTGTCACTTTTCATAGACATAGAAGAAGGATATATAAGTGTGGCATTAACAACATGTGATTTAAATATTCAATTGTCATCAGTCTAGTAAAACCATAATAAACTAGTAAGGGCTTGCCTATACATTACTAAGAACAAGATAAATTGTTCTTTAAGTGTCTTGGTTAAAAGCAAAACATTTCTTTGATATGTTAGCAGTGATACTGTTTTATGCCAATCTAGTTCAAAAACTTTCTTTTAAATGTTTGCCAAAAGAATGTGCTCAGTCAACATTAGTTTATATTTCTTAAGTAACTTGAATATTCAATAAACTCCATGAATACACTTTAACTCATTCACTACGTAACATTTTTTCCCCGTGCCCCACACATTTGTGCCGCCACATGTTTTGTTTTGTTCATGTTAAAGCAGCAAAATGAAAAGTAACATAGCTTTTGAAAGGGCTGTGAATCGCATTTCTCAAATTGGAGAGTTCTTACTTCCTCTAGATAAGGTGGACTGGTAGAAATAAAGGTGGTCTGGATGTATAATAGTGGTTGTTATGACACACTACCTCAGAGATCGGCTGGCCGTAGTGACGAAATTTCGCGTGTGCCACATCGTAGTGAATGAGTTAACATTGGACAGCCACTGTGTTGGGAAGAGGGTAAATTGGGTAATGGAATTCAAATTTGATTTGAGCTTAGTCTATGGCTTTTTTGTGAATCTATGCACACTACAAATACAATGAAACTTTGAGTATATACATATCCTAACTAACAATTAAAGTTAAAGCAACTAAAGATAATCTGTGACAATAAACATAAGTACTGACTGTAACTATAACCATTTAGTGAAGGTACCTATTTACAGAAAATCAAATAAAACATTGTCTTATGCATTCTACAAACATTGGTAATGAAGCAATATAAATCTAGTTTGTAAAAGGTAGTTGTGTTAAAAAAAAAAAAAAGCTGTCCTCTTCTATTTTATTTATTAAGAAGAAATAAAAATAAAATCAATTCAAACAGGCTTACATTCTTTTATATTCACATGTTTTGAGGATCAAAAAAACGTTTTCATTTTATCATGTGTGCTCTTCACATGCATATTTTGTGACAAGAATACTCCAAAAAGGAATACCAAAACAGTAGCTACTGTGTGGAAAAGAATAACAGTGCAGTACCAACAAATAACATGCTTAAAATTCATAGTCGATACACAGATTGTTTGAAAGATGAACATTTGTCAATTGAATATTCTGTTCATCAACAAGACAATGAGACTGTGCACCGCATTGGCAACTAAAGAGTGTGGTTTTAACTTAGTATGCTGATTGGAAAAAGAATTGTGATAGAAAAACTTTTTTTCTGAAAGGTACGTTAAAATTCAAGTGCTGCAAGCATCAACATCATCCTACATTTCAAGTCTTTGTTGATAATATAATACCACAATTATCTTCAAAAGTGTATCACTTTCAATAGTGATGGATTCAAAGTTGAAATACAAAACTATTTATCTAAATCTTGGCAATATATGCTGGAAACTGCATACATGTATGTTTCTAATATGTATATTCTAGTAGTACATGATTCTGAATTCCTCTCTCGAATGTCAAAGACACATTTTTGTCTTCTTGGTCATGAAAATGCAGGGTTTTTTTTACCCTAAATCTAATAAATTCACCTACACAAAAAAGTCATCAAAGCACCAAATTAGAGTTAGAGTTGACTTTCAGTGTCCCAGTATTGCTACCACTACCACTACCATGTGCGAGTGAGGATGGTGTACATGTATAGTGTACACATTTCCTTTGCTACTCGGACTAGCAATGTTGGACCCTTTTCCATTAAAACAAAAGTATCATGTAAGCTTTAGACTACGTTCACCTATTGACCATTTCCAAATGAACAGAAGAGAAGAAAAAAAGAGAGACAATAATGAAGTAAAAACAAAACTTGATAGCAGTAGTAGTATAAAACATTCAATGCATTTTACTGATTGAGAGGACATGAAAAGGAATCCATTCTTCAAATCAGATGCATAGAATGATTTTTGTTTGAGAAGATTTTTAAAGCATTCATGTGAAAACTGACATAATTGCTTTGGTTAAACACATAATTTTAACAACGCATTAGAAACAGTAGAAACAGTGTCTACCCGAAATGGAAAATTAAATAAGTTTTCACTGCAATGCACAGGACTTGATGTACCAGTAGACAAGACATGTCCACCATCAGCTTGGAGTCATACATTATACATAATTTCAAAGACAGTTGATGAGAAGAAAGAATAACTTAATCGCAGGGAATAGGGAGAACAATAATAAGACATGTGTAACACAAAGGTTGCTTACAAAGCAATATAGTTTATATAGTGGTGATTTGAACAGACTCATTACAAAACTTGGTGCATCAACAAACAATTTACATGTAAGAAACCACAGTTATCATGAATTCCAAATTAAATTTAAGAATGTATAAGCACAACATTCTCTTTCAAAAGTGTAATAAATCCTTGTTTTCTGAGACACACATGAATGAAAGACAATAACAAAAGGTGACAGTGTCGTGTGGAATGGCCGGTAAGTAACAGTTGAAAGAAGCAAACAAACAAAAAATATCTATCCTTGGCCATTCATGCCAGAGTCTTTTCTTTCTTTTTCCTTTTTTGTTTGTATCACCAGTCAAAAAGACTTCCGTTGAGTCAATGAAGGACAAAAATAAACAATCATTTATCTAAGACAAGGCTATGAAAAAATGCACTTCAGCTATTCGTCCAAATGCTTTGGTGTACATCTTTCATTGTGACTGATGACTTACATGTACTTTGCAACTCGAGACTCCGATTTTAGATAATTTATAAATACATGTATGGTTGGGGGGTTTTAATATGAAAACATTGCACCATTATGTCACGTTACATTGTCAGATATTGCTTGATGCTGGCACTGGTATAAAAGCAGTCTGATTGAGTAAAAAGTTTTTTTAGAACAAGAATATGGGGCCAAACAAACTTTAGTTCTGAAAATGTGTAATCTGAGTGTAAAACTGTTAACTTCACTTTTAAATTTAACAATTAAAATTCATTAACCACTTGGCAAATAATCATACACAAAATTCCATGCACATGTGGTCTATTGTAGAAATTTGTATCACAGCACATAAGGAATAGAATATTGAAACCGTTGTATTCAAGTTGCTGTAAAAAGTTAAAAAACATAAATCACTTGCTTAACTAAAAACACATTCAACAATTTTAATTTGGGTTGAAACCACAGACAACGAATCACTACAACAGCCTTTCAGCTTATATACCATGATACATTATGAAGATCCATGTTAACATATGCAGGCATTAGGCATGTATGATGATGTGTTTCAAACATAACACTGATGATAACAATTCTATAGTAATGAAATGTACATTGGAATCATATTACATCTTGTTGTAGTTTTTGGTTCAACATAATGTGTCCTTATCATAGAGGAACAACACCACTGCACTCAGGGCATTCCCATAGGTGCCCTGTTACTCGCTGTAGGATCAAACGAAGGGTAATGATACTTATAGTTCTGGTCATCTGCTGGCTGTGCATTCTTCTTGTCTTGCCAGACAGTTTGCATTTTCGGCCTTCCCCTGGCTGTGCACCATGCTCTTTCATCCTTGCCACTGCCACACTGTCCTCTTCATGCTATCGTGCCATTACGTGTTCAATATCTATTGTTTCCTTAAGTTAGCATTTGATCACTCATTTGATTTTTATGTGAATAATGAAAGCTAAATTACTACCAGTTTCATTCAATGACTGTAATGTAATTTAAAACATTTACTTATTATTATTATAGTTCTAGAGACCTGTTCAACACTGTAAGTATACGCAGAACACTTACAACAGCAGAGCAATTTTCTTTCTTTTTTTTTGCTGCAAGACTTTGCTCAATTCATGAAGAAGAAGAAAATAAATAAAAAGGGAAAAAGACTGTTGAAACTTGATTGTGCAAAGTTCTAAAGTCTGGCTAAAAGTGCATGTATAATTGGCAACAAATCAAGGCAAGCTGCCTTGACTTCAAAAGTCTACAGTGTACCTTAGGAGATAGTGAAAACATTGTGCAATTGTATTATTGTGAAAGGCAAACAAGACATTTTGCATCCATTTTAAGTCATACATCCATACATTTTCTTGCTGTAAATGTCAGTGATCTTCAAAATATAGAGGGAGACAACTGTCGCATAATCTATTTTGCACTATACTTACAATAAATAGTTTTGTTTCCATTCATTTAAATCTGACTGGCAGGGAGAACGAGGAAGAAGAAGAAGAAATTCTTTCAAATGCATGATATTTAAACCAAACACTGAATCTAAAAAATAATGAATTATGCTAACACATAACATTGAGAATGAACATAAACAGAAATCTTGTTTAAATTGTGCATTGCAACTATAGAGAATTGTCAACGTAATGTAAAAGAGCCTTTTGCTAACTATTTAATAAATTCTCACTGAATGACAGCAGAAAGGGTAAAGGGATGAAAGGACTTTATAGAACTTTTTTTAGAAACAGAGCTGATTGGAAATAGTTCCCTTACAAAAAAATGTCTTTGTAGCATTTCTAACATTTAACACGAGTTGCACAAGAGTTTGTATTTAAATCCTACGCTGACAAACAGCATTTGTAAAACAGCAAACTGTTTCGGCTTATCACATCACAGCCTTTATTGTTTCATACATTCAATTACAACAGTACACTTGATTCTTTTTCAAATAGGCACATCAAACTCATATCCCTGATATGGTTGAACAAGGCATTAGTTAATTCTGTTTCACCTATTTTAACTTGAACAATTCACTCAGCTTAATTTGCTAGCCTTAAACACAGATGTAAACATCCATTGTTGAGACATGTATCTAGACAATGTTTGTTTTTTTCAAGAGTGTCTCTACAGAAACATGTTATTTGCTGAAGTTACTCTTCTCAAAAGAGCACCATACCAACTTCAAACAACAAAAACAAGTAATTTGATGAGTGTTTTGGTCTCAGGTATATTAAATCATATTTTCAATTAGAAAGGAATGTATCACAATGAATTTATCGCATCACGCAAGTACTTGTCATGGGAAGTCTTTCATTCCCACAACTTTTGCATATGATGGAGGCGGAGCAGCTTTCTTTGCTAGTTTTGGAACAGCGTGCTTGTATGGAGGAGGAACACCAAGGGGTTGGGTGAATGGCCTGTGGTCGACCCTTCCTAGAGGAGGCACACCAGTTCTGACATCCTGTCACGGATAGAGCATAAAACACAACTGTGTTAGAAGAGGAAACAATCATACTACAGTTATATATATATATATATATATATATATAAGTATAGTCTTTTTAATTACAGAATAAATAAAAAATAAGGGAAAAGGTGGGAGGAGGGGGCAGGAAACTGTTAACTGCTAAACATAGCATTTTTGGCAGCATTACTGGTGGCAGTCTTAAGCACAACACTCCATGCAAAGAAAAAAATACTACAATGAGGTGTAGATTTTAGTGTTTGTTATTTTCCAAATAAAACTGAACAAGTAGATGAGAATGAAAAAAACAAAACGGAATTGCAATTCAATGATGATGCATAATACAATATGAACAATATTTGTAATAAAAGGTGAACGACAAAACTTTACCTTTTCTATCATGTCACCAATACAACCATACAATAAATTTACAAGAGACCAGTGTGGATCGCAGAAATATTCACTGTGCCGCACCCTCCCCTTGTGATAATGGTCAGAGACACGAAAATATATTAAAATGGTGACTATTTATTTCACACCCTAATCTAAGTAAATAGAGTGAAAATATTAGTTCAGGCTCAAATGTTGAAACAAATTTTCATTCAAACTGCCTTGAACATTTCAAGTATACAGCTCTAATAGGAATAAAAGTATTTAACATCACTTGGGAAAACAAATCGGAAATGTGACATCATACATGTTAGTAAACGTAAAAGTGACGTAACAGTTACATCACCAAGCAGTCTTCCCAGCGTGCCACCCACGACCGACCTTTGACCCCGCCCTGGGCCGAGTCTCTTAGAGCTGTCTGCGTTATTTATAGCCCTTGCTGGGTTTCACACAGTGCGACTAAAAGTCCTTATTTCGGGCGGAATTCGCCACTGTGCATTGTCATTACTTTTTTACAGGATAAATTAAACACTTGCCTTCAATCTATGTCTAAAAACAAAAACAAACAGCTCAATAATTGGGTATAGGCATGAATTTGATGAGAAAAATACAAGAGAGCCCCATTCTCACCAATGTTTCAATTTGTTGCAGTGGATTGTATTCATAGCCAGTCAGAAAGACTGACCCTCTGGTGAAAAGCCTGTAGCGCCACAGGCAGGTACACAAGGAGAGTAAAAATAGAAAAAACAACACACCGCACCTGAAACATAGAAAAAGATTGAATATAAACCATTAATTAACCGTTTGAGGCCAAATTCCAAGTGGACCGGGAATAACCGAACACTGTTCTATGACGGAATACCGGTAAAGCAGTATTTAGTGGTTTAGTATCTTATTGTTATACAAAAAAACAATCATATATTTACTCAGGAGACCAGGCCCGAAGGCCATTTTGGGTCAGGTGGTCAGGGCTCAAATGGTTAAAAGTAAAGTATGATTTCGAACAAACACAATTCCCTGTACTTATTTTGCAGTAAAAAAAAACAGCACAACGAATCATTAAGTTGTCTCCAATTACCCTTAATAAATATCTCTTTTGCTCACAACTAGGCGCATCTTCTTATAACATGGCATTAGCGAGCTACTGAAAATAATACTAAATACTTGTTCGTGACAAAAAAGTGTTGAACAAATAATAATAAATAATGTAATTGAAATGTATTGTGACTCACCACAGGTACCAAAGATCCCAGACTTTGTAAGATGGACAGCATATGTTGTCTCCACAACAGTACTCTTCCTCTGAGCATCTGTATATGAAAGAAAATGAGCATCTGACTTTTTGTTAAATCTTAAAAGGTGAAAAAAACCCATACTTTTCTAGACTTTTTGTTAGAAGTTCGAAGATAAGATCTAAAGTCTTAAAGACATTGTAAAGTACATATGTTTGTTACTTTGAATTGATGCCCAAAGGATAGTGCTGAAAAATACTGAAAATAAACTTGGTTGTTTAACAAAAAAGCCATTGCGGACTAGGTTTGAAAGCATCAATTTAAATTGAAGACTACAATTTGAAAATTAAAATTGCAGGAGATTGGGAATTGAAGGGAACTTACCTGTCATTATCACAATAGTATGCATTCACCTGTGGAAGATAAAAACAAGAAAGTATTTTTTTAAATAGCATAGAATAGCAGCAGCAATTCTTCATCAAGCATACTTAGTGAGACCGACTGATTTAGCTGGCCTGGTTCTTGCCCTTGTATCAAATTGTCTGCTAGTGCTAGATCCAGATTTCTAGCTTGGGCCTTGCTTGTCTGTAGTGTAGCCTTTCTCAGTGTCTGTAGAGTTGTTTCTTTCCCGTTCTTTCTTCTCACTCTCACATTTGATAATCGACTCTACACATGTTTATAACATATAGTAGTAGTAGTAGGCTACACATAGATTAATATTAATATGGCTGTCCGATAAATATATTGAGCGTTTCGACACCAAAAAGTATGATTTTCTTTACCAGAGAAAATAACTGACGAATTAGAAATTGCAAGTACAAAGAAAACCAAACCAGCAGGTAGATTATTATCTACCGGTGAGTAGACCCTAGTTAAGAATGAATAACGTCCTCTAATTGTCTTTTTGCTTTAGAGTATTTATTGGGCTTCAAAGCATGATGGATGTCTGTGAAGGAAAGGATAGTACACAAAGTCCTTATAATGGGTGGTAATATTAATATTTATATATCTATTTACCAAGCCGCACATCCCCCCCCCCCCCCCCCCACGGGTGTGGTGTGGCTTGTTTTATGTTTAAAATAATAATAATATAGGTTCATACATAGCATTACATATATATATACCAATGTGCATGTTGTGGTTTCTTTGTTTTTTTCTTTGCTTTTTACATTTGTATTTTTGTCTCAGACCTTCAAAGTAGACTTTTTCACATCTTTTTTTGTTGTTGTTTACATTTAGACTCTGAGGAACCACTAAAAACGATATAATTATTTTATATTTATTTACTAACTAATTATAATACTACTTGAGAGACAAACAGGACCAATCGAGCACAGGCTACAATTTTCTATATTTTGCATTTATTTCAAGTCTTTAGTTCCAGACAAAGAACACACCACTACCATCCGAAAAGACGTGTATAAATGTATAATTCAGTGATGTCGATGAGTTATGACACCTCGCAGGAATGACGATTTTCACAAAGACGGACGGGGCTATAAATGATGCAACGCTGCGTCGCGCAAACGCTGGCACAAATAAATGCTAATAATGTGACCAATTGTCATCGAATCTACCAATCCTATGAAAAAACGTTCTTTTGTTTACGGTATATAATGGTGAATTCAAAAGTTTTCCCTTCAAACCTCAATACTTCACTAATTTAATTTGATAAAATTCAGCTTCTCTCTTCTCCATCCACACCCTCCTCTTGTTTGTTGTTGCCCATATGTCATTGTCCTCGTCGTTCTTCTTTTACAATGGTTACTTAGCGCAATTAATTATCTAGCACTAAATTCTAAATATAAACGCATTTTATATGTAATGTTCTCTTAAAGTTTTTTCTTTCTTATTAAATTTGCATGTTCATTTTTTTGACAAATTGTATATATATTACTGTCATATAGAATAGATTCTATATATAAACATGCTTATTAAGCTGTTCACTTTAGCTGTAATTCTGACTATATAGTCATTCTTCTTATATTATTTAAACGCTCGATGCGTTGGCATTTCCGTTTCCCCTTCCACATTGCGGATCATTCTTCTTCATCATATATCAATCCACCACCATGATGACATATAACATTTTCCCTCAAATGTCAATGTAATCAAGTGCCACTGGACAGGGCCCTTTACCTCATAATGGCCGACGGGCCTCGTCTCAAATGGGGTCATTGCCATTGCCTCGCGCAGGGAAAACATTAGAGAAGAGAGGCATCACATAGTCAGTCATAGTAGGCCCCATCTCGACTCTAGGTATTATTATTATTAGTATTAAGAGTTAAATTAGGAGTATCTCTTGATCTAGATATAGTTAGGCCTTGCTTCTTCTAGCCTTTCTCAGTGTCTGTAGTCATAGTCATAGTGCGTAGTCTGTGTAGACTGTAGACTGTAGACAATAGAAAAGTCTCATCTCAGTACTCTCAGTCTCAGTCTGTTACCCGTTCCTCATAATTAATATAACCTTCTTCTCGCGCGCCGCGTTGATAATAGACTAACAATACTAACATTATAATGATAATAACAGGTCCAATACAAAAATCTCTCTAGACTAAGATTTAGGGACTGGTTACCGACAGAAGTCCCTGGTGGTGTGTCATTTTTCCCGGGGGTTGTGAGACGGGGGGTTT
>JAUELK010002020.1:0-14445 GCA_031471215.1 Gastropteron pacificum | reverse complement strand
CACACACTCACACACACACACACACACACACACACACACACACACACACACACACACATACACACACACACACACACTCCCTCTCTCACTCTGTCTATCTCTCAAAAACACACACACAGCCAAATCAAACATTCCAAAATGATCACTCTCTTTGGCCCTATTTCAGCACACATACACACACACACATGCAATATATCACATGAACACAGAAGCTGAGAGTGATACGTACGACCAATACATAGTATTGAATCGTTTTATGTTTTCCAACCCTCACTGAACATCCCTAGCTTAGATTATTATACTATTCCTAGTCCTTACGCGGTTCTAATACACTTCCTCATTCAACATTTGCGCGGAGAGGATTCCCCAGTGAGGGAGTCTTTATTTTTATATTCAGATATATTGCATGAACATCTGTGTACTGAAGGGTCTGGCAACCTAATGCTACAGTGAGTTCAATACGACATCCATGTTGTGTAAAGATTTCAATGCCTAGATCTCAATAAAACCTGTTCAGATGTGTTTACATGTACCTCTATTATCATTGTATTTTATGTACATGGTTAAATTGGAAAATTAGTCGTCTACATGTGTATGTACAGAACATCGTAAGTGCTAGGTTTCAATATGATAAAAGAGATAACTAGTCAGAGTAATAAAATATATTATTCAACTTGTGTTTATAGAGAACTATAGGGGAATTGTACAATCGACTTAACCAAAGTACATGTACATAACCAGCCAATCAAACAGGGGAAACTATCGAGAAAATAAAATCAACGCACCTAACTTTAATCTGTTATCTCCCTTTGTACGATCCCATTTCTTCTGTGAACTTTTCATTATGAAGTTTTGTGTCATTGAAGAAATGTCACATTTAATTGAACTGCCAATAACAGGGAGTATGACATTTACTAAACATTGCATCAAGAAAACACTTGTATAAGTCGCCATGCCTGCTACCCTAGTTTCTTTTACACTGTTTCAAGATCCGGATCCTTTTTCTTTTCTTCTTGTTGATTGTTATGTTCCAACAGATAGGAAGATAATATACTGCCCATATTCATCATGCAACCTGCACAGTGAAACAAGGCATGATGTTTACAGTCGTTTCACTCGATGCACATAATGGCATAGTGAGGCACATACAACATAAAATAATACGTTGACACATACGGTTACTTAATCATAAATACTTGCAGCAATGTACAAAACAAAGGAGCAAATCACAACGCATAATGAGGAGCAATACATATTATATGCTCACGAATCCAGCAGAATGATGAGGCATACATTGTATGTAAAATATGTAAATTAATACATAAATGTGGAGTATGTCGCGAGGGTTATGTGCATAATAATGAAGAACACTTCAAACAGATCCAGTGTTTAGGCTTATGTTAAGACAGGCGTAAACGTGTAACCATTGACATAGTTAGTGCTATAAGTGTAGGTCTATGTGTAGAAATACTTGATTAAAAACTGGCGAGGAGAATGTTTCTGCAGAGGCACGAGGGTGGAATGTACACAATTTTGGCGATTTTTGTGTTAAAATTAAAACTCACAATAGATGAACCATTCATTAGCCAGCATAAAAACAGAAATCTGTAAAACTATGAGGAAAAAATCTTAGATCAATGAATGAATGGACAGCCTAGATATTCTTTGTGTTACTAAGCATAGCCAAACAAATTATTGTCACACTTTCAACCTTGATAGCATACAGTCTTGTTACAGTGCACCAATTCATGTACCTCTATCTTTATTGTCATTATTATGTTAATGGTTTTGGTCCCAGTGAAGAATAATTTTGCCCTGAAGTGATGCTTTGAAAATTACCATAAGGCGAATAGATACAAATGATAGATCAATGAGATTCTACCACACAGCCTGTCAGGCAAACAAAGCAGACGTGTTCTCACACAGTAGCAGTGTTTACACTGAAAACTAAAATGTATTGCTGTAAGAATTTGTGCAAATGATCTGTTATTTTCCTTTAAACTTAGAATTATGAAAAAACAGTAGTTAACAACTCCACTTTTTCATAAAGCAAAATTGCATGTTTTCCAAAACGATTTATAATGTTGCCGACTGACATGACATCATGTAACAATTCTAAAGAATTCTTGGGAGTCTTTGTCAAGGCACAGCAAGAAAAACCAACAAAGTCAATTTATAAGCATTTACATTTACATGTATGTCCTATCGTAGTAGAAATATGTTATGATCATCATTTTCAAAAAATAGATAACAACTCATGAAGAATTTGAATACAGATTTAAAGAAAGAAAAAAAAAGAAATCTGAACATGTTTGTTATAAGTTATAGCCTTTAGAACTTCAAATTCCTGTAAGATTAGAATTAAAATGTAAGCCTTGAGCCCACTGTGTGGGGTAAGTGCGCGGTATAAATAACCAGTTATTATTATTATCTGAACGTATTGGGATGAGTAGTAATTCTATGAAGACTGAGTATACATATCATCTTTTTCTAATTTAGTTGCTTGTTTACACTTTTCTTGGATACATTAAATAACATTAGTTGCAATGGGTTAATTATCAAGTGCAGCTCGAAGATTGATATTAATCTTCATTTAAAAAAAACTATAATTCATAATTTAATATGTGAGAACTATTGAACATTTATGTTACACACTCACACAAAACAAACATATTTTTGCTTATAATGAAATGGTTAAGGAATGTTTGCCTTTTGCTTTATTTATGTACTGTTTTTTGTTTTAAATAAATACTTTAGTAAATACAAATGTTGTTCCCATTGTTATACGATGAAATTAATTTAGTTCACAACATTTTTAACATTTTTAAATTTAAAAAGTTTTGTTTCATCAATTGTAGTTCCACTTTGATATGCGCTCTTTAAACTATAAGCAGTCAAGTGCAAGGCATATACCTGGTATTTAAGTACTTGATCCATCAACATCAGAGCCGGGTCTTACTTTACAATGCTTTACACTCCGTATTTTTTGTGTGGAAGGTCCCTATCAAAACAGTAGTAAAATTGTCAGGGCAGGGAGCCAGACGACATAAACCTTTTGTTTGACAAGGGGAAGAAGACCCATTTTGCCGACTGTTTTGAGTTTGAATTTGGTTGAGGTTTCTTTTTACTTTTTAACTTTTCAAAAGTATTAGGCTATAAAAGAGGCACAACTCATGTGTAAACATCTATCTCTGATAGGACAAGGGTGGGTCCACATAAACTGCCAATATAGCCCATGCATTGTACAGAATCCCCACTCAAGGATACGAATCATCAGGGCCACTTGCTCGGAAGCCAAACATGTTAACCCAAAGAGATAACTTAGAGAGGAGCTAGCTTGAATGCTTTGATGCCCTTATAATGTTTAGTGAAAAATAATGTTTAAAAATTCTAATTCATATCTATGTGACTTTTTATAAGTCTAAACAAAATTATTTAAAACTAAAAATTCTTATTCTAACACAACATTTGCTTGAGAATTATTGGCATGAAAAGCTATAAAAATGAAAAGCAAAATATGTGTCTTATGACTAAGAATTGAATACACTCGAATATGTTTTGAACTAATGTCAAACACTTCTTTCACTAATGGCATGGCTATAATGTCTTTAAAGCACACAGGAAATGATGTGTTCTGTAAGTTGAAACAACCTTTTCAATAGCATAATAATCCAATACCTCCACAAACTGATGGTAAATATACACTCTTATTTGATATAATTTGTTTGAAGCTGGTATGGAGTAAAGAAAAAATAATACAACTGAAGCTAATTAAATGACATAGAGAGCAATTGGCACCACATTCAAAACAAACACAATGATTCTCTGTTACACAACACTCCTTGATCTTGTATTCCCTAAAACAAATCAACAATTGATGAAAACAGTTTCTTTTCATGACAGGTCTCTGCAAAAGGTCTCATGGCATAAGATGCCCTTTAGTCTACATCCATCTGTTGTGCTTACATCTCTTTGTGAAGGATTCCACACTTCATCAGAAGAAGCTCTACAATACAGAATGCCCCCTGTGTTTGAAGAGACTAAAGGAATAACTGTTACATAGAAAGGAAAAACAAACTCCTTAATGTTCCTTTATAAGCTTGCTTACATTTTGGCATTATGAAAATTCTCAATATATAATATGGTAATATTGACTTTGTGCGTGCAGTTTTGTAATTTTTGTTTAGGCACTCGACTCAAATCTGGACCTGCTGAACAAGGGAGCCCCTTCTGGAGTGAAGCCTAGGCCAGTGTATCCCGACCGCATGGCAAGATTCTCCTCCTCCTCCTCCTCGTTCACCTCCGGGTACGGTGGCAACAGAGAGTCTGAATCCATGCTCACAGGCCGCGACTCCTGCAGCTCACTGACCACATTAGAAAATCTGTTCTCTACGTCCCCGTAAGGGGAGTACTGACTGTCACTACTGTATGGCACTCCGTGTCGAGAATCTCTGTTATTGACATTGTTTTCAGAGTCTGTGTAAAAGGCATCACTGTTGGCCACAGAGTGATTGCTGAAAGCACCTACACTGTTTCTGTTAGAGCCACCGTAAGCATGATGGGTGAATTCTATCCCGGGGTAGTATGGCAAGCGTGGGACATGGATTCTTCTGGAAGCCGTACTGCTCGGGTTTGAACTGCTGGCATCACTCTGCTCTGCCTCGCTGTCTGTTCTTTGGTTATAGGCTGGCGGGGGCATGAATGTAGGGAGGGGGGCCACCCGGAGGGGCTGGCGGTCCACATTGTTGAGAGCAGATGTGGAGCTGTTGGGGGTGTGGATGCTGGCCACATGCGGAGCCTGGCGGAGCGAGAGATTGTTACGAGGCGTAGGATCGTTATCCGTGTCACTCTCACTGAGCCGGGAGCTGTGCGGGCCGGATATGTTCTCGAAATCAAACCTCGGAGCATCACGTCCCGCTGGGGAAGACATCATGGGCATGGGGCTGATCCTCGACCTCTGGGGCCTGGTCAGAGTGTCCGTGTCCGAGTCGAACCTGGAGGAGTTTGGAGACTCCCCTCTGAAGGTGGAGAACGTTCTCCCTGGGTCCCGGGGCAGGGGAGAGAGGCGGTTGGAGATGCCACTCTTCATGGAGATAGGGGTCGCAGCTTCCGCACGTGCTGGGGACAAACGTGACAAAAAGTGTGTTTTGAACCATACCGAGATTTGAGAATAAAAGAATATACGACTTTACTATGAGCTCTTGTCAAGAGAACATTAGAATACAACATCATCGTCATTGTCATCCTAAAATCTTACAATACAACAAGTTGTGCAAATAATACCAGTCTTTCACACAGCTTCATAGGTTTTGCATAGGATGACAAGAGTGAAGAATAACTCCATGGCTGGGTACAGCAATAACAAAAACAAACTATCTCTCCTAGTTACAAAAATAACAATATCTAATAGAGAGTAGAGCCTATCTATATTGTGCTTGTCCCCAAATCAGCTCTAGGCATATATTACAGTGGCTGGCATTAGGGTCGTGTTTGTGACTCTACCTTTCTCCTTAGCTGCTGCCGCACCATTGTCTCCCAAATCACTTCCTCCTCTGCCGCTGTCACTGGCACTGTCACATGACAAGTCATCATCAAATGTGTCGTTGATGGGAGGCTTCAAGTCTGACGTGTCCAGAGGCTGTGGGGGCCACAGGGGAAGGGGGGGGGGGGCATGTGAATTTCTTGTTTGAATTGCTCTCATCTTATATTCTTATGGATAGAATACATGTTATGAAAAATCTCACAAAATCTTAACCCCATCCACGCATGATGTTTTTACATGAGAGAAGTAGTGACCACTGGTCAGTATGTTTGGTCATCATTTGTCAAATCAATGATGCAGACCACTTTGGGACAAAGATTTTGAGGATTACATGATATTTCAGAACGTAATACATAATGTACCCGTTTTTAGTATATAAGAAATACATCAGTAAAAGGGTATTGGGGCACAAATCTACCCCTGATGCGCGGATAGGGTTAAATAATTACTTTTACACTACTTTCCAAAAGTGTCTTGAAAAGATACTGAACAAATCTTGTTAACTCTGGAATAGCTTCTTCATTCATGGAATTAACAGCATTTGTGAATTGTGAGTGCTTCAAATACATTGTACTTCATAAGACTAAATACCAAAATTAAAATGATGAAACAGTTGATGGTGAAAACCACATTCAGAATGATGATGATTGATGATTTATGCAGAAAAAATTAGATATTTCAAAGTAGAGACTACTGAGAGAGGTCTGAGCCTGAACAGAGTGTAGTATTCAAAAGCAAACTTACCCTTCTGTGAAGGGAACCATGAGTGCTGGGAGAAAGTAGGTCATCCTGTGACCTAAATGTGGAGAACTGACCTCCCTCTTCGTGACCTGTACCATCTAGGTCAACCCCGGAGTGATCGGAGAGGACATGGGTCGTCCCACCTCGAGGTATGGTCACAATCTGTGGGGAGAAGAGTTCATCAGTTCAAGCACTAGGGATACAGAAAATGGTGTAACATACACCTGGTTCAGTCCTAAATCATGGCTGCAACCATAAATGTCTCAAATGTTGTACCAATATTGGCAGCAAAAATTCAACGACTGCATTGCACACAGAAGGCATCCAGCCCGTAGGGGTCTTGTGACTGCATTTAACGATTGCATGAACATGGGGCAAATTTGAAGGCCATCCAGTCCCAGGTTGCAGAGCTAGACTACCATAGCTCTGTGGGTCTATTAGACCACTTGAAGAGTGAACAGCTCATCTCATACATTGTGCCTGATCGGAACAACAAACAAACAACAAACAGAGAGGATACAAAACAATGGCTGATTTGTTGTTACCCTTGGGAGAACATGTAAGGATATGTTAGACAAATGTTAAAGTAATCTAAAGTCTCTAAAACATTTCACATAACATAAACGGTTGATGGGTGACTCTGTGGTGACTTGGAGCTGGATTCAGCATACAGTGGAGCTCATAACTCTACTGCAAATCTCATTGAATAAACGTAAAAGTATAAGTAAAAGAATTACCAAATTCTAAACACAAATCAGTGTCCTTTTGTATGAAACGAGCACAAAATTCTTTCACCATTGGGAGCTGTTGATTATTTTCTACTATTTGTACAATGCAGTTCCAGCCGTCTTTTCCGCCTACCTCAGGTTCTGATGGCACCATAAAGACGTAGGGGTTGGTGCTCTTCATCCCATTGACGTGGAGAGGTTCTGGTGCATGGCCTGAGTTTGTCGTCCCAACATCATCTGGCTTGGTCATGAAGGAGGAGGAGGAGCCCCTGACCCCTGGAGAGATGTAGTAACCTCCGTGCAGCTTGGCAGTGGATGAACTTGAGGCTGTGAGGGTAGGAATGAATGAATGAATGAATGAATGAAGGAAGGGTTGAATGAATGAATGAATGAAAGTCATTTGTATTTGTATAGCGCACAAATCCATGTTTTTATGCTCTAAGGCGCTGTGACATCCACAGACAGAAATAACACACACACAACTACAGTACTGTTCCTCTAAAACTGGGCCTGGGCTATACACATTATAAAACAGGAATTAATTCATGAATGAAGGAAGGGGTGAATGGTTTAAGGTGTGAATGAATGTGTGAATGTAGTAAGCTCTGTGCAGCTTGGCGGTGGATGAACAAGAGGCTGTGGGGGTGGTTGAGGATACATGACTGGACATGTAAGGTTGTTTTGCAAATTAGATAAAAAAGGAATGAATACATGAATGAACAGGTGCATGAATGAATAAATGAATGAGTGAATGAATGAATGAAGGAAGGAGTGAATGAATGAATAAGTGAATGAATGAATGAATGAAGGAGTGAATGAATGAATAAGTCAATAATTGAATGAATGAATGAATGAATGAATGAATGAATGAATGAATGAATGATGAACAGAAGGCTGTAGGGGTGGTTTAAAATAAAGTAAGGGCTTAATAACAGAGGTTAAAAAAAGACAAGAATGAATGCATAAATAAATTAATATTGTCAGTGTATGACATGTCATGGAATGTTTCCTGTATTTAAACTCAACAATGCTGGATGGGAAAACTTGACAAAGTAAAACCATCATGCGTGTATGATGTAAGAGATGAAAACATGTGTAAGTGCAAGCAGTTCTTTTTTTTCTTCATCTTTCTTGATGGCAGGGACATCATAAGGCAAGGCCAATTCTTTAAATGAGTTTGACCGTCTGCTTTAAGGTGTCCAGTGATCCATTGAGTTTACATTATAAGGTATACATGTATCAACTAAAGAAAGACAAAAATACACTGAACTTACCAGAGTTGGGCACACCGCCAGCATCTTTCTTCCTGGCCTTATATTTCTTGCACAGGATGCAGATTGCCAGCACCAAAACCAGCAGTAGAAGTACTAGAGAACATCCAATGATCACAGCCATCACTGCCGTGGAAGGTCCTGACGTGTCCACCGCAGCGTACAGCGTAGAGTTGTCGAAATAAACATCGATATACATTGGTGCTTGAGTCGCTCTCTGCTCAAGGGTTCCTTGATCATTGGCCATGAGAGTGAGCGTGTACTCACCACAATCATCTGGTGATAACTCGTGTGAAATGTGCAAGGCCCCACTTACTGGGTTGACTTGAAAAGGTGACGAAGCGTTTATGCTGGTAAGGGAATAAATGATTTCTGCATTTGGACCAGCGTCAGCATCACCGGCATTGATTCTGACAATGGTTTCACCGGGCTCTGTAGTGTGTGGGATAGAGAGGGACTTGTTGGTGGAGGAAGGGTAGATAAAGTAAGGGTCATTGTCGTTCACGTCTTCAACCTTGATCACGATAGTTGCCGTGCCAGTGAGGGAAGGGGAGCCTCTGTCTGAGGCAAGGACTTTGAAGGAGTGGAGGTTCCGAGTTTCCCGATTCAAAGGGGCGTTAGTCTTGATAACTCCTCCTTCTTTAGAGATGACGAAATTGTTCTCTGTATGTTGGTAAGTCATGGGCAGGTGGAAGAAGATCTTCTGGTTATCCCCCGTATCTCCATCTGTGGCCGCTACAATGCCGACATACCTGAAATATGCAAGTGGTGGTTTCTTTAATTTTGAACAGGTTGGGTCAGTCTCATATAAATGAATCAGTTAATATTTTTTCATTTCTATGTATAATGTAATTACAAATGTATGAATACTTTAAGCCTCAACTTCTTTATAGGCATCTTGTTAGTGCAGCCAAATTGGAGTGGCCACAACCATTCAAGAAAGATCTCGTACTGTCTGCATTCAAGACACTTCTTGAAAAGTGTCTGTTGGAGTAATAATGCTGACTAAGTTAAGCACATTGAGCTGGCTTTGGACTGACTAGATGTCCTATGCAAATGTTATCCATTGTTAATACTATCACTATCACTATCACTTCGTATTCTTGTGTATGGAAAGAAAGCAATTTATTTAGGACTATTTTTCAAAGTATGAAGAGCTACTATCGCTTAGTGTATGGAAATAAAGCAACATTTCTAGAACAGTTTTTTCAAAGTCTGGAGCTACAACCCACCTGCCAACCTGGTCCCCTTCCTGCACTGTGAAGTGGTACGTGTTCTGTTCAAAGTGTGGCGTGACATCATTGACATCCAGGACGCTGACAATGACAGTGGCAGTTGCTGACCGGGGGGGAACGCCTCTGTCCTGGGCTTTCACTCTGACTACCATACGGCCAGCATGCTCACGGTCCAGCTCCACAATACTGACCAGCTCAGAATCACTGTTGACCGCAAAGTACTGTTTGTTGGTGCCGAGAATCTCAAAGTCAATCTCCGCATTCTTGCCAATGTCGTTGTCTTTCACTGGAAGCTTTCTGATGATTTGACCTGGTAGGAAAGTCAAGGAGATGTTAGTACAAAACAGGCAAGGGGAGAGAAAAATATATCCTATGATAGCTCTTTCAAGGAGCTTGTAACTAACACCTTGAGAACAAACATTGCATGAATGTCTATCATGCTACCATTTAAAACAAACAATTGAATAGGCCTACATGTAATGTTGTACTTTATCCAAACGTTTAATCTCTAATACCTTTTTGCTACAGTATAGCTCAATACTTCTTGACCATATCCCTTTATTTCCTCTTGTTCTTTATCTGTTCATTATCAGCTTGGCCAAAGCCAAACTCAGTGTGCATAGAATGAGAGAACTGACCATGCCGTACTAACTGCCTTACTTTCTATGTGTAAAGTAGGCAAATTAGACCTGTTAACATGATAAAAAAAAAGGGCAGACCATCAGGCTACTACATCAGCTCACTAAGCAAATCTCTTGGAATGAAATTACAAAGCATCTCCAGAGACAGTCTGAATAGAGGAAAGTGGAGACGGATTGTTGCATCTTCATGTGTGGCAGCGAACATAGAACATCATGATGCTGTCAGGTTTTTGTTGTTGTTCGGTTTAACACCTGCGGTCTCTCAGTCTGAGGTTAGACATCTGATGACAGGTCTCCATTTCTCATGGTCTGCCGCAGTGTCTGGTGTTGTACCGGTGTCTGGTGTTGTACCACACATATGTGGCAATGATGAAATTTAGCAATTAAGTGAATAAAGTGGTTCATACCTGCTGGCAAGTTCTCAGACACAGAGCCTCTGTATGTGGTCTGGGAGAAGCGAGGGGTCTCGTCATTCTCATCGAGGACTTTGACGGTAAACTTCTGCTGTGCTTTGAGTCGGGGAAAGCTGTGGTCCTCGCAGGAGATGGTCAAGTTGTACATGTCCATCAGCTCACGGTTCAGACCAGTGTTTAGCACCACCTGGAAGAGAATGATAATATGATAATAATTTATTTCTGTAGCGCACAAATCCACCGAAGTGCTCTAAGGCGCTGAATAGAATGACATTGGGTGAGTGATTAGTGGAGGAATAGATAAAGAAGCATCACATGTATTGCTGTCTTGGGGTAAGAACATCGGCAGGGTATGAGTGTGCTGCATAAACAAGAAACATCAGTCTGTATTCAAGTAAATAGATGGTGTTTAAAAAAAAATTGAAATGATTTAAGAGAAGTCCAGGGCAGTAAGCATGTTCTCCAGGACTGCCCCCTACTTATCGACACCAGAGGCATGATATGGCTGGCAGGGACATCCCAAAGAGACAAGCTGTATGGAGGCTTGGAGGATCTCGAGAGGACGGAAATGTTCATGGAGACAACTGGCCTAGACAACTGGCCTAGACATCTGACTGGCAGGGATAAGGATAACAAAGCTTGTTTTGCCTACTTGTCTACTTGTCAACGACCATGCAGGAGAAGCACTCCCATAGAAATTCGCCCCTTGAAATCTGGTATCATGTTAAAGTTGCAAGGCTGAATGTTACCAGGAAAAGCAACAAAGCTTTGAAGAATTTGAAGGACTACTGACAGTAGAAATGCACAAAACGTAACACAGCTAAAAACAAACAAACAACAAAGCTATGGTTCTGATGTGCAGAATTCAGTTAGCAAGAGCCCTTTACATGAAAATGTCTATAAACATGGACTTCTCTGAAATCCATTTCAAATTTAAAAAAACAACATCTCTATACTTGAATACAGACTGATGTTTCTTATTTATGCAGCACACTTTACCCTAGCCAGATAGGCCTATAAATATATTCCTAGACAGCAACGGCATTAGAAGAGTACAAATGGTGAAGGCCCAAGGTTGGCTACACTTACAGTATATTTGGCGGAGTTTTTCCGTCCACCTTCTATGTCCATGTTGATAAGTTTGAACTCTGACGTGTCCAGAGTGCATTCATTCTCTCCCATCTCGTTCAGGTCTGGGTCCTCCACACTCACATGGGCAATAACCTGGTGACACGAACAAACAAACAGTAACAAAGTGTGTGAGAAAATACACACATTTTTCTTGCCAAATTCTAACATTTCGTTCTTGAATATCTGACTATCAATGTAAAATTTTAAATTTTCCCCAAATTTGTTTCAGATTTTTAAAACAATATGTCGTTTTTAATTGGAAAAAGAGCCGATTTTAGCATATTTTACCAAAATAGTGAAGATATCTACCGGTCAACGTTGATGTGATATGATACAATGTATTTTTCAGATATTAATATATCAATATTTTAGTACAATAAAATATAAGACTACTCACCCTTCCTTTCTCTGAGTACTCCGACACCTCAGCAAATCCCTGTGACCCACCCAGCATGTCCACCATGATGGCCGCCATACTGTTCTTGGTGTCGTTGACCTGGATCTGGGGCAACGTAGAAACATCAAGTGTTACTGTTACGTCATGTACAATCCATTCTTTAGTTTATTAGTTTGAGTTTTGCACCTCTTGAGGCACAAATATGATAGGTTGGACCTATGTTATACCATCCATGTCCAATAGGATGAGTGGACAGCTCTGAACAAAACTGCCCACATGACCCATGACTAGAATGCCATCAGTGGGATTCAAACCTGGGTCACCTGCTTAGTGACCAAACTCGTTAACCCAACATGTTAACCATTCCGTCACTGCCTGACCTGTACAATCCATAATACGCTTTAATACATCACTTCCCTCAAGGACACTCTATGGTAGCCTGGGGGACCTGCAACAGCGAGCAAATAGTATTGGAGCTACCATCTGAGTGAACAACAACAACAACAACAACAACTACAACAACAACAAGATGCACTCACCTTTACGGTACAATGGGACACCCTTGGAGGACGTCCCTTGTCTCTGGCCTCCACAATAATGCTGATTGTCTCCCCTGCACGTTCCTCAATGGAAGAGAAGAGGTAGATCTCACCAGTGGCCGAGTCAATGTTGAAGTAGATGAGGTTATTCAGAGGTTGGCGGGGGGAGAAGGAGTAGCTGAGCTTTCCGTTAGGCCCAGTGTCTGCATCTGTGGCATGGACCTGTGGAACAGCCATGGTACAGTAGTTGAACATGAATATAATAATTGGCCTCTGCTATCTTCCTCTTCTTCCAATTATGACTTCAGCTTCATATACAGAGGACTTTTGCAGTATTTTCGGGAAAGGGGTGGGTTGGACGCTGTTGGTGGACTCCAAACTGGCGGTCAGTGCTGCGATGTTGTGATCAAAACCCACCACTGAACCAAAGAGTCTCATGTTTGGCATGGCCAAGAGTCAGTAAGAGTCCCACACTCTATTTTCAAGAACAGGGGAGGCTATTGGTCTCTAACCCATCTTTAATTTTGAAGTGAAAGGCTGTTTCCTTAGAAAATGGATAGGATAAACCTTGCTTAAAATAACCTTTTTTTTTCTTTTTTTCAGGGTCCCAATGAATCCACAGCACATACATGAATTGGCATCACAATATACTACAAAACTACTTAGACAAACAAAACAAAACCCACAAAAGGAACAATAATTTTGTTTGAAAATTCAGCAACAACCCAAAGGCCACTAGATTAGAAGAAGAAGAAGAAGAAGAAGAGGAAGAAACTTGAAAATTACAAAAATCTTCACCTTGAGAATATGCTGTCGTATCTTGGCACCATCATTGATGGAAGCTTTGTACAAGAGCTTCTCAAACACTGGCACGTTGTCATTGATGTCTGACACGACCACCTCTACTGTCAGGGTACCCGTCAGCTGGGGTAAGCCTCTGTCAACTGCGCCAACCAACACCTAGAAGGAAGGATAGAAACATACATTAGAATATGAATAGAATGTCTGTGCATCTCCTGATGGGTGAAGTGTGAAACATTTTTCTGTTTTAAGACTTTGTGACGCACCATAGAGCACTTGTGGTGGATTCTGGTGCTATGTAAATTTATTATTATTCATATTTTACATTAGTTATTGTCCATTCACGGCCCTTTGCTCCACAAGGAATTTAGAGGCTTAAGTCAATTAGTCCGTTATTGTCCATTGACTTCCGGAAAAATTATTTTAAAAATATATTTAAAGAAATAAGATTTTCCATGTTGAACATAGTCTTGAGTGAGATGAAGAGGTCTGTGGTGTTGATGATGATAATGACCGTAATGATGATGATGACAAAGACAATAATGATGATGATGACAAAGACAATGACGACATTGATGATGACAACAGTTCTGGTGACAATGACAATGACGTCTACCTTATAGTCCGGGGCGCTCTCCCTGTTCAGCGTAGTCTTGAGGGAGATGATGAGGTCTGTGGTGTTGTAGGTTGAGTTCCTCATGGTCAGCCCAAACAGCTGGGGGCCCTTCAAGATGCGGTACTCACTCACTCCATTGCCCACACCTGTGTCCTTGTCAAAGGCCGTAGGCAGTTGAAACTCCTCACCACTGGGAAGATGAGATGAGGTGAGGTGAGGTGAGGTGAGGTGAGGTGAGGTGAGATGAGATGAGATGAGTTGAGATGAGATGAGATGAGATGAGATGAGGTGAGGTGAGGTGAGATGGGGTGGGATGGGATGGGTTGAGATGAGATGAGATGAGATGGGATGGGATGGGATGGGATGGGATGGGATGAGATGAGATGAGAT
>JAUELK010001910.1:0-14446 GCA_031471215.1 Gastropteron pacificum | reverse complement strand
ATAAGGGGCCGGGGCTGGGACCCCGGGTGGGGCCGGGGGTGGGTGCAGGGGCGGGGGGTACTCTGCTATTCGTAGAATGGGCTAACCACTAGTAACTATAACCCTATGACGCAAGCCTCTGTTGAATCAAGTGGCTTTAGGTTCGTTTGATCTTTCCTGTGTTAGAACCATCAACTTCAAATATAATGATATGCTCTTTCACACTTGCTCTTTAAAGAAAATAAATTGTAGATGTACTCTATGAACCACAAATACGTCGACCTGGAAACAAAGAGAATTTACGCTTTTCAAATCATAGTAATTTATATCACATCGTTGAATTTGAGGACAAGCACGCCAGTACATAGCCTAAAGCATGCAATTTGTTCAGTATTTGCACTTTGACTCTACTTACCATGTTGATTCATCTTTAGCCCTATTTTACTGTGGGCAAAAGCGAATATTGTGGTGTATTCTTTAATTTGCTTCGTTCGATAGTTACGTCTAAAGTGTAGACATGCAAGATTAGCTAGGCCAATTTCCGTTCGATGGGCGTGGCGCTAATGTTGGCCCCGTTTAACCCAATCAATAATTGACAACATTTCGTATGTTGGCCTAAGTACACACGGGACGGCATGCTTTTGAGTGAAGCCAAGCTTCTGTCAGCCGACAGGTCACGTGACCAAGGTATCGCTGGTTCGAACCAAGCTCATAGTTGGTGTTTTTCAGCGCCCTGTCGCCTTGATGGGTAAGATTTGGCACTTAGAGGTCTTAGATATAGATTGTTGAGCACGTTAAGATACGAAAAGATAAAGTCCCTATTGGCAGTTGGAAATCGATGTAGAGTAGGCAGCTCATAACACTACGATCAATTTCCATGAGAGGGGACAACAGAGTTTGACAAATAACAAAAGGTAGACGATAGGTTTACCTAGACTTTTCCCTGGCTCCTAATGACAAAACTTTGTTTAATGATTGTTTCATACAAATAGCTATCTCTGTGTTAACAGTGAAATGATGTGACATGCACTCAAGTTCAGTATACTATCATTGTGGCAACAGTAAAAGAGTGTAACACATAATATGATCTAGTTTCAGTCTATGATTTTGTAATTGCGGATGCCATACAAACAGCTATCATTGAAACAACCATTTTAAAATGTGACATGCAGTTACTATCCAGTCTCAGTCTATGACTTTGTGAATATCGGTTTCATACAAGCAGTCATCGTTAAGGCAACAGTAAAATAATGTGGTATACAGCCTGGTCCAGTCTCAGTCTTTGATTTCTTGGATGCTGCTTTGTGTACAAATAGCTAAAATATAGACAACAGTAAAATGCCGTTTTGTACACACAGAGAGAATGGAACAAAGAAGACGAGGATAGACAAGTACTAAGACATTGTCCCCGAGGGAAAACTCAAAATACATATATATTGTACTTTTACTTTCTTGTCCCTTGTATACGTTAAAACGTTGGTCCCGTCTCTTGTTATCTAACAAGTGTCGCTAGGTGTGTAAAACTAAAACTAAAACAAAAAGGAACATCGCCAAATTAAAGAATTTAACATGCACTTTTCTCTTTCATCTTTAGAGTAAAAGTACAGTGGATTTGTTCATGTCCCTGTCTTCCCTTCATCTTACAGAAATCATCCTAGATCTAGATCTCTGAATCTCAATTTTGATTTCAACTCTAATAATCTGTCAAGTAGGATTGATATTGTAGATCTACCATAAGATTAAACCAGTAGGCCGTATAGTGGATAGCCAACTTTTGTCTTCACCGCTGACAGTGGTGTGTCAATTTATAAAGCTGTTTTTCTCAACTTACATTTTCCCCAGGTTGGTGTAGAGTTAGCCATACATGCGGGCTAGCACCTGGCCAACACTTAGATCACGTGAGCTAAACAAAGCCCGCGAACTAACTATTCATTCTTGGCCCAGCAGCCGACAAGACAAGGACACTCACCCAACCTTGCCTTGCACCTTATACACAAGTCAACATTTTGAAAGGGGACCCCCAACCTACAAGAGCTACACTACAACTGCGAAGGTATGAAACTCCACATTCAAAACTTCATTAAAAAACAACAAAGATAGAATATGTTTGAAATCTGAAAAAAGTGTTTTAATCAGCAGTTTGGAAACAATTGAAGAAAAGTAAACATTCTGTACTCTGCTAGTAGTCCTCGCGCGGTCGTTTTATCGACTCCTCTCCCCCGCCTCTCCTCTCTACTTACACACAGCGTTCACTGTAGCGGTAAACACTGTCTTCTTCTTCTTGTATCATCTCTTTCCAGGTTGACTTGAAATGACTCTCCATCTGTCTCTGTTCGTCTTCTTCATCTTGTATCATCTCTTTTGTGGTTGACTTGAAATGACTCTCCACCTGTCCCTGTTCTTCTTCTTCTTGTATCATCTCTTTTGAGGTTGACTTGAAATGACTCTCCACCTGTCCATGTTCTTCTTCTTCTTGTATCATCTCTTTTGATGTTGACTTGAAATGACTCTCCATCTGTCTCTGTTCTTCTTCTTCTTCTTGCATTATCTCTTTTGAGGTTGACTTGAAATGACTCTCCATCTGTCTCTGTTCTTCTTCTTCTTCTTGTATCATCTCTTTTGAGGTGGACTTGAAATGACTCTCCATCTGTCTCTGTTCTTCTTCTTCTTGTATCATCTCTTTTGATGTTGACGAAATGACTCTCCATCTGTCCCTGGTCTTCTTCTTCTTGCATCATCTCTTTTGAGGTTGACTTGAAATGACTCTCCATCTGTCTCTGTTCTTCTTCATCTTGTATCATCTCTTTTAAGGTTGACTTGAAATGATTCTCCATCTGTCTCTGTTCTTCTTCTTCATCTTGTATCATCTCTTTTGAGGTTGACTTGAAATGACTCTCCATCTGTCTCTGTTCTTCTTCTTCATCTTGTATCATCTCTTTTAAGGTTGACTTGAAATGATTCTCCATCTGTCTCTGTTCTCAGCCTTTCTGTAGACATGTCCAGCTGTTGATGCCGTCCAACCATATTATCATCCTATGTGGTCGTCCTCTTGTCTTCCCTCGATCCCTCCTTCCTGTGTATATATATATATACAGATGGTGTTCTTGCGATCTGGCCAAAGTATTATAGTAGTTGTTTTCTTTCTTTTAAAATTGTTTTCAGTTGTGTTGGTTTCATTTTTGTACAGTAGAGTGCAGACATCTTCGTTGGAATTTTTTCTCTGTCCAGTTTATCTTTGCTATTCCCCATACACTGTACGCTTTGTAAATAAAAAAGACTGACGTTTTCGACGTGGAAAACGTCTGCGTCCGCGCCCACTGTGCTCGGTTTTTGGTCTGTACCTCAGTGTTAAAAGCCCTTCTGTTGTGTGCTGTGGACGCCCTGTACAAAGAGACAGTGACCAGTGTCCAGTCCCCCTCTAAACCTCGTGATCGACGATGACGTCAAAAGATGTCATGTGTGAAATAAAGGGGGATAACAAATAAATATATTCCCTGCCTTTGGTGTCTCAAGAGTTATGTCCCTTTTTTTTGGGGGGGTGTATGATAAGTGACATACAGAAGATTATATCTACCACATTAACTCAATACAAGATCATTGTTTATCGTTTTACCAACATTAAGGACAACTTTAGAGAATTTTGAGCTCAAAGCCCTTTACAGCATATTATTATTACCCCGACAGGCCGGTTCCTTCCAAAGCCATCTCAACCTCCTGGGAGGCATACTGGTTGTGCTGACTTGTCGGCGCGTACCGCTGCCTGGCCGGCGCCCATACCAACATTCTGACAGGATCATTCGATGTCTAAAGTTGGTTACCCTATTTAATCCTTGGTATGGTGAGAAATGTGTTACAAAGTACTTTTTCCATGTATGCTCAAACATTGAGCTTGAGTGGATTGAACCCCCGACCTTTGACTTGTGAGGCCAACGCGTTGACCACTTGACCACATTGTGAAACAACATTTCATAGTATCTGTTTCAGTGCTTGTTGTTTAAAATTAATAACATTCATTGTCACTGTCTTGTCTTCGCATGACATGAAGGCATGACACTGTGACAAGGATTTACTTGAATCTGAACCAACAACAATCTGTGGAAGCAAGTTCTATCGAAGATCAGTATACATACCTCTTATTACAACGACTGCGTATATTTGTGTAACTAATGTTCCACCGTAGTAGATTATTTTTCACCTCGAGACTTTGTGTTCGTAGTACCCCAATCCGTACACCGTATTTTTACATCGTATCCGCGCATCATGGGCTATTTTTGTTAACCCACATTTTAAAGAGGAAATACAACAAAACTACTTATCAATATTGTTATTCCTAACCGCGCATCGTAGTAGTAGTTATGTTACCACATATCGTATACACATATTAGAAGACAAATATACCCAACGAGGCGCGGTTAGGAATAACCGTTTAATCAAAACGATGGACACCGATGGACACCTTTTCTGCTGTGAAGTACCGACGTCTCATGAAAACACCTAATTTGAAACGTTGGCACATTTCCTCCCTCTGTGTCCGGCTCTGTGTAACCTCAGAGAGCAAATCTGTATTTCATTTACCATTGTTTCTATCTACAAAAGACAAGAAGAAAATAAATCTACGATAAGGGTAACCTGTGCATTTTGGTTGGCCTTCTTTTTTCTATAGTCAGGTACAAACACACACACACACACACACACACACACACACACGCACACACACACAACCACACACACACACACACATACACACACACATACACACACACACGCACGCACACACTCACACACACACACACACACACACATACTATATGTATATGCGTGTACACACATACAAAATCGGTCAAAAACACCGTAGCGGTCTTCTTCATCTTGTATCATCTCTTTTGAGGTTGACTTGAAATGACTCTCCATCTGTCTCTGTTCTTCTTCTTCATCTTGTATCATCTCTTTTTAGGTTGACTTGAAATCACACACATATGCACGCGCACACATGCGTGTACACACATACAAAATCAGTAAATAACAAGCACTGAGAAATTTCAGGGGGGAAAAGGCTCCACCTAGTTTAGTGCTGTATTCGTTTATTTGATAAACTACCACAAATCACCATTGATATCTCCATCAAGTCAGGTAGCAGCTTTGTTCACCTCCAAGCTCAAGCTAAAAAACTCAAACCACAAACCATCATCAACACAAACAACTACCATAAACCATCATCAATACCAACAACTACCATAGACCATCATCAATACCAACAACTACCACAAGCCATCATCAACACCAAAAACTACCACAAACCATCAAACGACGTCAAGTGTTGACTTTATTCACCTCCAAGCTCAAGCTAAAGATGTTCAGAACGTGTTCTCTAAACATTGGCTTGTAGTGGTAGTAAACGAAGACATTGACGGAACTGTTGATTACCCCAAATAATGAGTACAAGGAGCATAGAGTAGAATACAAGTTATGGTTTTGTCCGTAGGGAGCTATGGCAGTGTCGAACAGTCTAGGCAGCATCGCTATAGATCTGGCACATGTACAAGCTATATAGATAATAGCCAGAACGCTCACCATTTTAACTAGGATGAGCTTCTTTTTGGACATCCCTGACTCTGAGCCCCTTCCATTGGCCACAGTAAACTTGGAAGTTCTGAGTAGGCCTACAATCATGCCCTGGTGATAAAGATAAAAAGGGGTGGGAGGGGCGGGGATGGTGTTAGCTCAGTGGAAAAGCACACAGCCAACACCTTTTTGACAATGTGTAGTTTGGATAAATCAATTGTAAATTGTATTTCAGCTGATACTCACCACTGTGCATGCTGTAACAGCGAACAAGTTGAGAAAGTTCATGGTCATAGTTTGGTAGATGTTGTAAACATTTTCTAGGTACCTTCTGTTCGACGTGAACAGTACAAAGATTCTTGTCATGTTCAAATCGCTATCAAACTCCTCGGAGAAACTTTGTGACACAAACATGAGCATGTAGCAACCGATGGACACTATGTAGAGACATACCAGTACAGCGATAGTTCTTTGGAAAGTGATCAGATTCTTGAAATGAAACGGGAAGAGGACACATATACATATTTCTAAAGAAATGAATGACGTGTGGAACATGGTGACATCAAAAAGAAATGCGATGAACGATGCAAAGTAGACTAAAAGGGCTAAAGGATCTAGGAAATACTTATAACCAGCTGTTATGAGACCTGTAAGCACCCCATAAGCAAGGAACATTGCTGTAATGCAAAAATCAGAGACAGTCAGAGATAAGAGACAGATGGACACACAATCCTTGACCTCAGACTTAGCGAAAACCACAATGTTGAGTATGTTGGACATGACACCGAAGACTGAGATGAAGGTCAGGAGAATGACGAAGACAATGTCGATGTAGAATTGAAAATCGTCTGGGATAAAGTCATCTCCTTTTGCTGTTGTTGTAGATAATGATGTGGTGGTTCCTTTGGACTGGTATGACATTATTGAAGTTTTCATCTGGTTTTTCGTGTTAACTTACAAGTATGCCCTAGTATCTTGTTAGAATATCAGACACAGATCTACTCTTAAAACACTAAATTCTTCATAAGAAATGATACGACAACAAAAATGAATCGAGTTAGACACGAATCATGATACTAGAAGGAACATGAGTCTCCAAGTATAGCTATACCCCAAAGACGCAAGCTTCTGTTTTTTCAGCCTTTGGAAAAGTTTACGATGTTTCGATATTTCATGCATCAACTTCAAATATAATGATGTGCTCTTTCATAATTGATCTTGATAGAAAAGAAATTGTACGTGTAATCTAGGAACCATAAGTACGTCGACCTGGAAACAAAGAACACTTATACTTTTCAAGTCAATAGTAATTTATATCCCATCAGTGAATTTGAGGACAAGCACGCCAGTGCATAGCCTAAAACATGTAATTTGTTCATTATTTGCACTTTGACTCTACTTACCATTTTCCCAAGTGAAGATTGTGTCGATAATTACGTCTAAATTGTAGACATTATAGATTTCCGTTCGATGGGCGTGGCGCTGATTTTGGCCCAGTGGCAACCTTTTACCCAATCGATTGGCAACATTTCTAGAAAGCTTCTGTAGCCGACAGGTCACGAGACCTCGTTAACTACCTAATTGGCAGTCAAAAATTGGTGAAGAGTAGGCAGCTCACAACACTACGATAGATTTCCCTGAGAAGAGACAACAGAGTATGACAAAAAACAAAAAAGTGTCTAGACAGGTAGACGAGGTGTCATACTTCTAAACAGGTAGACGAGGTGTCATACTTCTAGACAGGTAGACGAGGTGTCATACTTCAAGACAGGTAGACGATGGGTTTACCCAGACTCTTCCCTAGCCCCTAATGACAAAACTGTGTATTGTGTCATACAAATAGCCAGGGTTTGGTACCGATTACAGAAACGAAAAGTAGTTTGTAGTCGTTAGTGTTTTTTGGTAGTTTTAGTGTAACGACTACTCTTCTCAGGCAAGTAGTTTTGTCAGTAACTAACTACTAAGTTTTAGTAGTTTTTTTTACAGGTAGTTATACTACTAACATTCTCCTGTGTCTTTTTCTGTGCAATTTTCATTTCCAACCATTAACCGGAGAGTCAAATTTTCGATGGTTTCGATTAACATTGTTCAACCCAACCCACGGTTAATAACTTCTAGGCCATACATAGGGATAAAGCCAGTTGTGCCTTTGCTTCATGACTTCACTGCGCTGTGCGAACTCTTCCTATGTTTTCTTATCATCTTAGTTACCATGAGTTCATTGGCACAATTATGTTACTGTATTTGCTGATCCATCCTGTGCGTGTGCTAGTTAACAGGCATTTCACACCAGAACACATAATTACTGGTCTACATCGGGCTCACCAAGAGGACAATCAAGGCGATCAGTGCTAGACCACCTGGCATTTTTTTTTTTCTTTGTGAATTCTCGACGTTTTTCATTCCCTTTAGAGTTGTCTTTTAAAAGTAAAAATGTAGTATCTCGTTCAAGAAAAGAAGCTTCCCCACACGCGAGACACAACTAAAGTTTAAGTGAGCGTACAGTAAAAGGAAATAATCAGAGTGAAAACAACCAGTAACGTAGTAATTACTGTAACGCCCTGACCTGCTCACTAGCCTAGCAGTTTCTAGTGGGGCTTTCGGTTTTCACTCAAGATCTTTTGAAGTGGCATGTTAATTTTATTTATATTTCATCATCTCCCCATGATGACGGGGAAGACGCAAAACTACCTTCTGCTTCACTTCCATTAGCCATATTGCTTGAACATGTATTCACAGTAACCACATTATATTGATCGGTTTCAAACTTCGAAAGAAGGTCGTTTTTTTCCTTTATGTATATTTATACAGAAGGAGGCACAACAAATGTGCTAATCTTCGGATAGGCTAAACCCTGGTTCAGTCGGATACAGAAGAAAAAAAAAGAAGAACAGAACAATCACCAAAATGCACATTGTTACGCATTATCATCCTTCTTGGCATTTTAATGCAAAAAAATGCAAACAAATGAAGAACACATTTTTTGAAAGTGGTGAGCATATTGGCTCTTATCATATAGTTTGTAGTCCATGTTCCAGATGCTTTTTAAGGGCGAATCGCTGGTTAGCAAGCTCAAAGTGTCTCCTGGATAGGTGAGACCGATCTCCTTGTCTTCTCGTATAAGGACGATAAACTCGGAGGTCCCGTGTTATCGTTCCGCACGTTAAAAATCCCTGCGCATTTTGAAATCGATGATGTCGTGTGAATCAGTAAAATGATGTGGCAAAAGTCAATGGTGGTCATGACAGGATGTGTGGGTTCAGGAGAAGGCGCGCCTTGTCTGAACCATCGGGGTAGATGATCATTTCTTACGGGTTCACCTTCCTCAATATACAGATACTTTTGTATTCTATTACCGCACCAACATGCCTTATGTGCCATGCCCATCCTCAAGACAAAGATCATCTTGTATTGTATTGACCCACCAACATGCCCCAGGTGGCATTCCCATCCTCAAGACACAGATCTCCTTATATTGTATTGTATTGCCAACATGCCCTAGGTGCCATATCCATCGTCAAGACACAGATAATCTTGTATTGTATTGCTGCACCAACATGCCTTAGGTGTCATACACATCAAAAAGACACAGATCGTCTTGTACTGTATTGCCTAGAAACTAAATAGATGTTATTAAGAATTCCAAATGAGCTTATGGGTAACCAAACTGGCAGCAGAACTGCATCACAGCAAACAGTCCATTCGCTTGAGAGGTCTTTACATTGTATTTCACATTTGTGCAGAGTTGAGGGGCCAAATTTCATGCCAAAATCAATTCCAAGTCCAAGTCTTTTTGTTTTGTTTAGCTTGAGAATATGTTGTACATCCCTAGCGACACAATCAGGTCATACAAACGGTGGAATGGACAATTTATTCAGTTTCCGACAGGTCTGAGGTGGACAGCCCTACATTTTTTTTAAACTGCCCTCACGATCCATGTCCACATACAAAATCAGTCAAAAACAAGCACTGAGGAATTTCAGGGAGAAAAGTCTCCACTTAGTATAGTGTTGCATTCGTTTATTTGATAAACAACCACAAATCACCATTGACATCTCTATCAAGTCAAGTAGCAGCTTTGTTCACCTCCAAGCTCACGCTAAAATACTCAAAAACTCAAACGATAAACCATAATCGACACCAACACCTACCACAAACAAACATCAACACCAAAAACTACCATAAACCACCATCAACACCAACAACTACCATAAACAATCATCAACACCAACAACTACCATAAACAAATCATGCGTTGACTTTATTCACATCCAAGCTCAAGCTAAAGATGTCCAAAACATGTTCTCTAAACATTGGCTTGTAGTGGTAGTAAACGAAGACATTGACGGAACTGTTGATTGCCCCAAATAATGAGTACAAGGCACATAGAGTCATATACACGTTATGATGTTGCCTGAAAGGGGCTATGGCAGTGTCCAACAGTCTAGGAAACATCGTTATATATTTGGCACATGTACAAGCTATATAGATAATAGCCAGAATGCTCACCATTTTAACTAGGATCAGCTTCTTTTTTGACATCCCTGACTCCGAGCCCCTTGCATTGGCCGCAGTGAACTTGGAAGTTCTGTGTAGGCCTACAATCATGCCCTGGTGACAAAGATAAAAGGGGCGGAAGGGGCGGGGACGGTGTTAGCTCAGTGGAAAAGCATACAGCCGACATCTTAAGTATGACAAGGTGTAGTTGAATTGGATAAATCAATTGTAAATTTCAGCTGATACTCACCATTGTGCATGCTGTAACAGCGAACAAGTTGAGAAAGTTCATGATCATAGATTGGTAGATGTTGAAAACATTCTCTAGGTACCTTCTGTTAGACGTGAAAAGTACAACGATTTTTGTCATGTTCAAATCGCTATCAAACTCATCGGAGAAACTTTGTGACACAAAAATGGGCATGAAGCAACCGATGGACACTATGTAAAGACAAACCAGTACAACGAGAGCTCTTTTGAAAGTGAACAGGTTCTTGAAATGGAACGGGAAGAGGACACACAGACATCTTTCTAAAGAAATGAATGACGTATGGAACATGGTAACATCACATAAACATCCGATGAACCATGAAAAGTAGACTAAGAGAGCCAAAGGATCTAGGTAAGACTTATAACCAGCTGTTATGAGACCTGTAAGCACCCCATAAGCAAGGAACGTTGCTGTAATGCAAAAATCAGAGACAGCCAGAGATACGAGACAAATGGACACACAATCCTTGACCCCAGTTTTTGCGAAAACCACAATGTTGAGTATGTTTGACATGACACCGAAGCCTGAGATGAAGGTCAGGATAATGACGAAGACAACGTCGATGTAGAATTGAATGTCGTCTGGGATGAAGTCATCTTCTTTTGTTGTTGTTGTAGATAATGATGTGGTGGTTCCATTAGACGGGTGTGACATTAGAGAATTTTCCATCTGGATGTTTGTGCTAACTTACAAATGTGTCCTAGTATCTTGTTAGAAGGAGGACACAGATCTAGTCTTAAAACACTTCTAGTCTTGGAAACAGTGAACTCTGAATTCTTTATAAAATATGTAACAATGAAATTAATCAGCAAGCTTCTAGCTGTTTAATAATCTAAATTATTCATAAGAAATGATAGGACAAGAATAACTACAACAATGATGAATATAGTTAGATATGAACCATGATACTGGAATCAACATTAGTCTCCAAGCATAACATAACCTTAATACGCAAGCTTCTGTTGAATTAAGTGGCTTTGGAAAGGTTTACGATGTTTCGATATTTCCTATGTTAGAACCATCAACTTCACACTTTCTCTTTAAAGAAAATAAATTGTACATGTACCTGGAAACAAAGAAAAACTACGCTTTTCAAATCAATAGTAATTTGTTTCACATCAGTGGATTTGAAGACAAGCACGCCAGTACATAGCCTAAAGCAGGCAATTTGTTCATTATTTGCACGTTCACTCTACTTTCCATGTTGATTCATCTTCAGCCCTATTTTATTGTGGACACAAGTGAAGATTGTGGTTTGTTCTTCAATTTGCTTCGGTCGAAAATTACGTCTAAATTGTAGACATGATAGATTAACTAGGCCAATTGCCGTTCGATGGGCGTGGCGCTTATTTTGGCCCCCGGGAAACCGTTTAAACCAATCGATTGATCACATTTCTTATGTAGGCCTAGATACACGAGGAACGGCTCGCTTGTGTGTCTTGTTGACTCACCTGGTCTTCGATCATTGGAAGGTTGCTCACATTGCCTGTCCTAGGCGTATAATATTATGGGAGGTACTTGGTCGACAAGAGGTGTTTTAGCTCAGTGGTAAAGTAAAGCGGAAAGTCGTCGACCAAGGCACCGCTGGTTCTAACCAAGCTTATAGTTGGTGTTCTTGAGCGTCCTGTCTCCTTGATGGGTAAGGTTGAGCACTTAGACGTCTTAGATATAGATTCTTGCGCACGTTAATATGCGATAAGATAAGATGATAAAGACCCATTGGCAGTTGGAAATCGATGAAGAGTAGGCAGCTCATAACACTACGATGAATTTCCCTGAGAGGGGACAACAGAGTAGGCCAAATAACAAAAAGTGTCATACTTCTAGACAGGTAGACGATGGGTATACCTAGACTATTCCCTGGCCCCTAAAGACAATATAATGATTGTTTCAAACACATAGCTATCTCTGTGTTAACAGTGAAATGATGTGACATGCACTGAAGTTCAGTCTTGTGAATGCTGGTGATTTTTTCCAACAACCTGTGGCGCAGGTATATTGGTTGACTGATTTACTGATATCAACTGATCCAGGTTCTGTCTGAGGCGCTGACCAAGATAGAATACACTTCAAGGGAAACAAATAACAAAACAAAACAAAACAAAACACAAACAAACAAACAAAAACTTGCCTTTGAGAGTAACTAGTCTTTGTGAATGCTGATTTGAAGATTTCATGGAAGCAACTCTCATTGGGTGACATTCAGTCGGGGCCAGACTTAAATCAGTGAATTTGTGAACTCTGCATTCACACAAGTAGCGCCATATCATTGTGGCAACAGTAAAATAGTGTGACACATACTATGATCTATTTCAGTTTATCATTTTGTAAATGCCGATGCCATACAAACAGCTATCATTGAAACAACAGAAAGCAAAAATAAACCAGTCAAAAGAGTTCTGACATAAGGGTTTACGAAGTCGTCCGATTCGCTGGCAAAATGCACTTGACCGTGTTTAGGGACTGTCAAGGAGTAGTTTACTTGGGATTTCTGGAGCAAGACAACACTGTCAACTCTGATCGGTACCTCAAGACTCTCCAAAAGCTTCGAGCACGATTAACACGAATTCGACCCGGTAACGCGACCATTCTCCATCACGACAATGCTTGTCCTCACACAGGCATCAAGACTCGACTTTGACACGACTCAGATTCTACGAGATGTTGCCACATCCGTCATACAGTCCAGACTTGGCTCCATCTGACTTTTTCTTACCCCAAATCTCAAAAAATACTTGAAAGGAAAACATTACACTGGTAACGGCGAAATAACAAGCTGATGTGCACAGGTGGTTCAGAGACGAACCATTCGAATTGTTCACCGACGTGATGCAACAACTGGTCAAGCGTTGGCGCACCTGTTTCGGCAAAGATGGCGACTATGTTGAAAAATAAAGGTACTGTGTTAAAGCAGACATCATAAGCTTCTATTTGGTATATCATTTGTTTTTGTAAATTCATAACTTTGGAAAATATCGCATAACAGGCCGGACTTTTCAATCCACCCTCGTACAATGGGCTTCCTGAAACATGTTGATGGATATACCATATTCAGAGGAAATACTTCAAAGGGAATGATCACCAGAATCACAGGAGACAGAAAATCATCCTTTTGGAAGCAATGTTTGGATTAATAACAGGTAATCAAACAATCAGACAAGTTGTCATGCATACCTGTGGCACAACCAAGACATTACGTTCAAAGGCAAACATCTTTATATACAACAATGGGCCAGAGCCGGCATTAGAACCATAATGTATCTTATCGAAAACGACAAATTCATCTCACTACAAAATGTCATAGACTCCACAGTCCACAGACTCCAGCGTCCCTTTGGATGGAATATAATGTAGTGAAAAATTAATATATGCAATTTAAACGGAAGCAATCTAGCACTCAAGTATTAGACATCTAGATCTAGATCTAGATATAGATATAGATCTAGGCAATAAATTTACCTTCAAAGGCATAACATTAAAACACAAGCAACCAAACAGTAAACAATTACTCATAGCAGTAGAGGGCTACAACACTCCACATTATGTTTCTTTTTTGCAAAACAAAATAAACCATCGATCACATAACAGCTGAAACATGGAAGCTAGCAATCAACGCAACAAGAGGAACACGCTTGCGCGTTCTACATGGGAAAATTATACACAAAATCTAACCCCTCAGCCATTTTGTTGAGTTAAATGGGAGTCAAACAATCTGATTTATGCGAATACTGCAAAGATCTTGATTACCTCGAGCATTTCTTTGCAAAATGTGCGATCACCGAACCGCTTTGGACAGAAGTGGAATCCGTCATTGCCATCAATGTGGAAATACAAATCAAACTGACATTACCGATTATACTTGTGGGTCTCATACACACAACACAAACATTGACACAGCAACGAGGCAAAGAATCAACCATTTAATTCTCGTGGCAAAAATGAGTATATCAAAATTCAAATATGGAAAATCATTTAATCTTGTTTCAATTTTCAAAAATGAATGCAAATTAAGAGACTTACAATAAACAAACGTCTCAATGAGAACATTTCTCTCTGTCACATTCTTGAAAAACGATACAAAACAATACAATACAATACAATACAATACAATACATTACAATACAATACAATACAATA
>JAUELK010001799.1:0-14451 GCA_031471215.1 Gastropteron pacificum | reverse complement strand
ATAACGAAAACGGGCAGACTCGAGTGGTACATGCAGAATATGCAGGCTACAACTGTGCTGGGTGGTAACGAAAAAGTAAAGTCACCAAAAACACAAAAGTGAATATATACAACAACAAACAAATAACGACAATAAAAGCATTCAAAATCGTTTTATTAAGTAATAGTAGTAGGTACGACCCGGCAAAATCTAACTTGGCTTGTAATGTGACTTCGCCAGAAATCTGGACAATGCTACTTTTGATAACCAAGGGGCGGAAATCCCGACGGGACCACACATTCCAACAAGTACCCAATACATGATCCAACCCATTCTTCACTTCATCAAGTTCAAGTCTGATGTAATGACAGCAGTATGATGAGTAATGATAGAGTGATGTATTGGTTAATGTAATGGCCACCATAAGAGCTTCCGACTCTATCAGCCTTCTGAACATATCAGCTGACAATGATACTCACAATCACAATGTATAGATCTAGATATATAGAAGAGCTAGACTAGATCAAAAGGTCACTTTTTTTAAAGAAGATACTTTATTCTATTATAATATTAAGCAAGAGAAATTATTTTACTTTACTCCAAGCCGTTTCAGAGAAAAATGTCATAGAAAATGTGAGGGGACCTCTATACAAAGGGTGCCATTAACTAAGACATCACTCCAGTAATGTATATATGTAAGTAAGATACATGATCTCAAACCCAATCATCACAATCTAGAATCTAGATTTAGCTGTAGTATAAGTATAAGTATAAGTATTAATAATATTAATAGTATGTAAATCTAGGAGGAGGCCTTACCTGGCGTTGAAACGCCATGGTTTCTTAATATTAAAATGAGAACAGGTTCCACTCAAAGTAAAGAAAGTAGGCAGATCTCGAGGCCTATATAGATCTAGAGTATTATCATGAGTCAGAGTCAGACTCAATGTTGATGTGATGGAATGGTTTCCAAACTTAGTACTTAGTTGTCGATTGCACTTCTGGATTTTCCACGTAAGTTCGTATTTCGGTGCTTTTCAATCACATATTTTAAGAATGTCAGTCTAGCTGTTTACAAGTTGAACAAAATCTTGTATTTTAATTGGTAATTTCTAAGTTTGTGAATGATCAAAAATGATGAAAAATATAATAACAAGAATTTAAAAAATATTACAAATAACTTCGACAGATACTCTTCGCTATCATTATCTTTATTATTGTTTGTACGAATTATAAGCGATACTCGTGATCGATGACGTATTCCCATCCCCAAAGCCAAGACACACAGAAACTGCTACACAAACAGTGGCCTAGTTTTAGCTATTTATAGCCCATCTTTGCAGTATTAAACTGGGCAATACCAACGATACTTACTGCGTATTCGTCCACGGCATGTTGGCGAGATTTTCAATTGAGAGCAACAACTAGGAATACAACAGACAACGTAGGCCTAGTACGACATAACGTTTCTGCTGTATCCATGTTACCGTTGTGGTTGTAGAAAAACGAGCGAAATGCAAAGAAACACTTCTACATACGGCAATATTCAAATTCAAGTGACACCATCTATCAACAATAGGGAATCGAAAAAAATCGCTGCTTGGTGTAGGCCTAATAAACTGCATCTATATAGCATTTCCCCCCGCTCTGCATGCAGCAAGCTCAAAGTGTTTTACAGTCATTATTACCCCATCAGATTGGATGCCTCCATTACTTCATGGGAGGCGTAGGAGAGCTACTAGCTGGGCATACGTCATAACAAGGAAACACAAGTATTATATGTAGTAATTATGATACAGAGGTACCATTGAGTTGAGACGTATTTCACTAACCCCAAACAAGAACGTGTCAATTAAATAAAGCATTCACTGCATATGACAGAACATATTATTACGAGCTCGTTGAGAAGAAAACAATATCGACATCAACACAAGAATTAACCGAGCATCTCTGCATTTCGTTCTCTGTACTGTGTGTACACGTTCGACATTGTCAGGTGCATACTATGAATGCTACAAATTCCAGCAACATGGCCACATAAAACGCGCAAAATCAACCCTTAGGCTAGGACTATTCTACTACATTATAGACACACTGTGTACATGACCTAAAGCCTGTTGTGTCAATAATAGAACATGTACTTGGGTTGTAGTGAGACTTGACTAATAAAGAATTACAGTACACACTTAGCCCTTTTCTGTCCAGACTGGGTTTTGTAACTGCATTGCACCAAAGTCTTTGATTCTACAGTGAAAACGTCACATGCCCCCCTTGTGATAACAATACAATGACTTAAAACGTGCAATCACATGATAGCCCAAGCTAAGCTGAAAGGTTATTTGGTTCTGAAGATCTAGTCAATTTGAAGTTGCTCATTCCTATCGTCTCTCTCCACATCCACATTTTAGGCCTAGATCTAGTTCGTTTCTCTCCGAACACAACCCAGTTGTAGTAGTCGACTTTAGACAGAGCCAATCTTGATTGGTTACTCCGGAATCGGATCTTCACGCCCTTTGTAGAGGAAGTTGTGTTTTGTGTGTTGTATTTTTATCCATCCTCCTCATCCTCTTGTGAAGATTTTATAGGCCTAGAGTGTCTGTATGAGGGGAGGCTGATCGCAACAAAACGAACCCTTAAAGAGTTAAGCGTCAGTATTGATAAACGCCACATAGATCAGACACTAGTTGTTTCTGTACGGATCGTGTAGAATGTGCTGACTGGAAAAGGAAGCTAGATCTAACGGTTCTTCTATTTCCTAGAAAAGTATCTTGTCAGTGTCAGCAATCATTGCAGAGGACCAACTCGACTCATCTGTCTCACGAGACTCAAGTCCCCTCACCGACTGGTGTTTTTTTAAGCTTGCCGGGAGACCGACGTTTTAGCACTCTCCTTAGCTGATCTTCGAATTCTGCATTGAACTCACAGCAATCTGATCTAGAATCCATATTGGGCTTCTTCATTATTTCTTCGGGTTGTTGAAGAAGAGCAGGACATGGCATCAGCTGGAGGAGGGGGCCGAAGTTACAACTTCAAAGTTGTATTATTGGGGGAGGGCTGCGTTGGTAAAACATCACTCGTCCTTAGATATGTTGAAAACAAATTCAATGACAAACACTTAACAACTTTACAGGTGAGTTTGTGTACTTTGTCTGTTTGTTAAATGATTAATAAATGTTTCCTTATTGTTGTAGTAAGTAGTAGTGAAATGTGTGTAGAAAAAGACTGAAGAATAAATGAAGGTATGAAATGATCATTAATGATCACCACACTCATTAGATCGATGCAGGAATTTCTGGGTGCTACGTACAACTGGGAGCAACCTCAGAAACGACTGGAAAGGGTGTCGGTCGGAAACCTTTCTGGGGTCATGATTTATGGTGTCGGTATTACGTAGCACCCGAATGTCTGCTGTTGTTATGTTATATTTTTGTGTTTATAGTTTATGGTCATCTTCTTCCAATAATGACTGCGGCCTCATATATACATACAGAGGACTTTTGCAATCGCGCAATGTGATTCAGTCTGTAATGTCTTTGGCCTTTGAGTTTGAGGATATGATTTAAATACATACACACACACCAGATGTTATAAAAGCATGACTTCTTTCATTCATGTGTTTTTTTTAAGATAAAATACGTAAGTAGTTTGCCTGCGGCCTTCTTGTGGTTGGCCCTAGATTTACTCGTCCTGACTTTGTTCTTCTTCTTCTCGATCACTCAGATGGGAGCTCCAGTACTAATAAAATAATAGTGATAGCATAGAGAGGCGTCTGTCCTCTGCAGGTCCTCCAGGCTGCCAGTGACTTTGTACTTTGTTGATTTATAAAAGCCTTTTTATCATCATCTTTGTTTAACTCAAAATATCTCATTTCTTCCATCAGGCTTCTTTCCTGAACAAAAAGTTGAACATTGGAGGAAAGCGTGTAAACCTTGCAGTCTGGGTAAGCAAAATAATAAAATAAAAAATGTATACCTTTGTTGATTTCATGCTGTAGTAGTAGCAGTAGCCTAGTTTGAAGGCTTTCTGTGTAATGATTTGTAACAAGCAAAAAGAAGACTTTAATTAATTGCAATTGCCAATTTTTTGTCATCCAACAAGAAGGGTTGTTATTTCTCTACATTAGAAAAAGTATTAAGAGTTTGCAATTTGTTTTTGCTTTATGTTTAAGGTGGGCAATGCTTTTTTCAAGTTCAAGATACTTTTTTCTGATGTTCTTATAATTATATATCATTAGTGTTCATAATACTCTATGAATGAAAACAATTTTCACCATGTATAATTGTGATTTTTATTGTATTCCAGGACACAGCTGGCCAAGAAAGATTCCATGCATTAGGGCCCATATATTACAGAGATAGCAATGGGGCTATTTTGGTCTATGACATCACAGATGAAGACTCCTTTCAAAAGGTAAGGTGGCTTCCCTCTATCACTAATCACAATGTAAATAAGTTTCACCTCAGCAGCTTTTGTCTTTAAAATGCATGAGCTACATCACATCAGTATATTATAATTCGCCAGTACTGTTTATTTGTTACCAGAAGTTTCTATTGTATTTGGCTAATATAATTTATGAAAACATGAAATTGGTCTTCAATGCATTTCCTGAAAATCAACAAAACGCTTTAAAAAAAAGATTTTCCTACAAATTTCAAACACTGTTTAACTTATTATAATAATATAATATATTATCATTTAATTTATATCCCTTTTAAACTCGTCACCGTAAATGAATTGATGTGTCATTCTTTGACTCTGCTGTTTTTCTTATATATAGGTGAAGAATTGGGTGAAGGAGTTACGGAAGATGCTTGGTCAAGATGTTTGCTTATGTATTGCTGGTAACAAAACAGATTTGGAAAAGAGCCGGCATGTCACAGTTGAAGAGGCAGAATCGTAAGTTCTGTGTCATTTGTCTCTAGGAATTTCACAAAGGAGTGAATGCACATTTAAAAAATAAATTTACACTGAATCTTACAATAACTATGGTATACTAGTGATCATTACATACTTAAAAAGATTGGTGCCATACTATTCCAACGAAATGCATTCTTTTTGTTTCAATTTGCTTGTAAGAAGAGCCTTGTGCTTTCTGAATGATTTAGAAATTATTATTTTTGTCATGCATGCATTGCATCAACTACTTATGGCAACACACAATGTTAGATATTATTAGATCTTTGACTGTTACCTACTGCCCCTCTACTCTTTGTTGTTTTTTCTCACTAGATGAACAATTATTTTATATATGCAATAAAAGCTTTACATTTTGTTCCTCTCATTGATGTAAAAATTCCTGTGTCAACAGATATGCAGCTTCTGTTGGAGCAAAACATTTTCACACATCAGCCAAGATGAACAGAGGGATAGAGGAATTGTTTCTAGACCTGAGCAAAAGTAAGTATACCATTTATACACTTTTTGTATTAACCGAAAATAATTGTTTTCTTGGGTGCTTGTCAGTCTTTGGACCCGATGAGAAATGGTTGTCGTTTTGCTTGTTCACAATTTCTTTTGTTTTCCATTTTTGCTTTTTTACAATAAAGATGTTTAAATCATTGGACTAAAGATCTACTCGCTAGTCAAACAAACTTGCTTACAATACTTACATTGACATTTATTTTACTTATATAATTCAAAAAAATTATTTCCCTGTTCAAATGGTCACTTGTGAGATTCAACAATTCATGGTTTATTTTCTTACAGGCATGATTGAGAAATCTGAGTCAACAAGCATGCTGCGAGGAGGTCGGACAAGTGGATCAAACAGAAAGAGTGGCGTCTTAGTGGTTGACGATTCCACAGAGCAACCACCCCAAAAGTCTGGATGTTGTGGTTAAGATGTGGTTACCTTGTTTATTGAAGCCTTAACACTTAGAGCATCAGGTTTCTTTCACAACCTTTACATGCTCAGTCTTTCAAAACCTATTGTACCACATTTCACATAAATTCTCTCCTTTTTTTTTTCCTGTCTTCAAAATCAGTTTTACATTTCACTTGACAGAATTTGTTGAGCAAAATTGTCACTATAATTGAAATACGATAATGTCGACATTAACAATTTATCTCGACAGTTAGGTTAAAAAAGACTTTGATTATTGATAGAAAGTCTACTCATTTCCGTTCCCCACCACATGTCCAGTTGGACCGTGAGTTTCACACCAACGTCGTAATGATCATCATGATTTCACTTGGCAATACCAGTTTCTGTGAGAACAGTTGTTGCTTGAAGTGTTAAGAATCTGCATTGTGTGTACATGTTGATGAGTGTGATACCCCAACAAGTTGTCTTGATTCTGATGAGAATGATTGTCTGGTTGGTGCATGATGAATTACAAGCTTGAAAGAGACATTTCTGCCTGTGACTGATGACATTCCTACCGTGGCGCTCTTGTTGTCTTTAGCCCATCCAGAACTTTTTGTCCTGTCTAAGTCTAACAACGACTACCATAATGCTATGATTTCCACTAAGTTAAAAAAAATATGAGCTCAATACCCAGGGTCTCGTGTCGAAATAGACAAAGCAGCTTTCATCATCCTAAGTCAGGAAAATAAAGCTGTAGTATACATTGCATCTTGACTTGTCCTTTTGACGGAACCAAATGTTTTGAAAGGTAACATTTTGATGCTGCTCAGAAAAACAATAATTTCTTGGTTAAGAATCATGGGAATATTAAGCAGCTTATTTTTTTCATGAAATGTCAACACATTACATTTCTTAATTTTTTGTTTTTTTGCTCAGCATGGTTTTACTCAGTCAAAGTTTGTCTGGGATGTTCATTTATTTATTTTGGCGCATTTGTCGTATTCTCTAAGCAGTAATCACTATTGTTTTGTAAACTACTAATATGCCCCAATGTCATAACATTTTTGTTTATCATTGATCATCATCAGACACTGTTTGTACCAGACTTCATTTAAATGTTGAATCTTGAATAAGTGAACTAAGTGACACAGCAATGAAGTGAAGGTAATTTTTTGCGATATTACAGCAGTTTTTGTGTAACAATGATTGTCTTATTGTGTTGTTTTACTTTGGTTGTTGTAGTTGTAGTATTTTGTTGCATTCATTTGTTGGTAATCCTTGGATGGATTCCGAAATAGATTGTAATCAAGCTTGTTAGTAGTATACATTAGTAGCTAAGCTAGTATTCGCAATAGCTACTATTCTTCTTCATAGGCTACAAGTTATGGGAGTTGAATGTTAAGATGTTAGTCATATGGTCATGAATTGGAATGTGGATTTCACATTGTCTATTATTTATATGTCATATTGATGATTGTCATCTTTGAACCATGAGTATTTATACAGATAAAGTTAAGTCACAGTAATCATGTGTACAGTTTCTTATTGCACATATTATGTGGGAATACCGTAGTTATATTGTAGTTGTAGTCTTACTTAGTCACTTGTAGTTGTAGATAGCTCTTTTGTTGCGGAAACATTTGCAATCTTTTTCATTGTCTGATGGTTTTCTGACACAAAGTGTTCATGCACGATTGTTGTAAGATGACCGAACATAATGGCCATGATATTTTGTCTTGAACTCGGAAGTTAGATTTTAACATGATAAAAATGCATATAATGTCTGTTTATTATTACATGTAAAGTTTATAAATCACAATATAATAACCATGTTGACTTGTATATGCATTTGCAGTCACGTACATTAGCAGTTCCTTGTATTTCAATCCAGTGAGAGAGATACATGGAAACTACTGCTGTCTGACAATTGAGTAAATCAGTAGATATCCACATCAGAATCATTTGTTATTTCTTATGACAGCTGATTGGAGTGAATGCCATATGGAAAGTTGTTTACTCAACAAGCAAGCAACTATATTCTTATACAATTTATTACATATAGTATTGGTTTGCTCTTTGATAGTCCTATTCTTATTCTCTTTTGGTTTAATGTTGCAACTGCAGTGATATGACTGCTGAGTGCCTCGGTTGATGACTAAAGAGCAGCGTGAATGTCATACAAATTGCAATACTGTCACAACTCGACTTGCGTCAACAAAAAGTTTATTTTGGTCTTTTGATTCTCCATGACTCTGCATCTTGTGTATTGATATCTACTAACTACTATGGCTATATACATTTTAATAACTCTTAGTGAAGTTGATCCAGTCTTTAGTCGGATCCCAGGACACATTGTATTCCATGTAGTCCGCTGATACTGATATTGCTTGCAACCATCACTGTAACTAAGTCTGATACAGCAGTAATGCATGTCGATTTTTTCAGACTAGCTATTCAGTTGGATTATATGTTACTGTTAGTCTCGCATGTCAATAAATCTTATGGTATTACATGCTAAAAACATGGTGACGTAATTGTCGTATATGGCTACAGTTGTGGTGAGCTGACTTGCAACAGTATTGTATGACACTCATTGTATGCCTATTCAACCTTTCTAGAGCAAACTGTTCTTCTTCTTCTTCTCGATCACTCAGATGGGAACTCCAGTATTGATAGCGTAGGCGGCTGTCCTCTGCAAGTCCAACTATTCTATTTGCATCATGTGAGTTTCTTCAGACACTGAGTGTTAATTCTTTCACTTTCACTACCTTGAACATGCCGGTAGCCTGTTCCAGTTGCAGGGTTTCTCATGAAATCAGATTGTATGAATATTTAACATTGATGTGTAATTGCTCACTATTGTCAGAGATTTTGTGTATCCATGTACATGTATTGTATTGAAATTGTTTGCTTTTGGTTTGAGCAGAATGAAAATGCCCTGAAAAATCATGTGTGTTTTTTTAATGCCCTGAAAATGAGATATTTTACAGACCTACATCAATGAAGAATGTTTGTGATTCAGAAGAGATGAAAGATAAGAACGATTTTTTATTTTCTCTGCATGTGTGGGCTTGAGAGAAACGAATTATTACTGTCAGATTTCATCTATATTCTTTATCCTGTCATATAATTTATGTAATTTTGTATTTGTACTCCTCTGCCATTAACACCAGAGTGGGTGTCCACCACAATTACCTGTCAGATTGTCCCGGTATTTTTGTGAAGAAATGATGAAGCATCATGTGATTCCCCTCAGTTTCTTTTGTTTGCTGGTTGTTTGTGATGAAACGAGTACATGTGTTTCCATTTCCCATTCAATAAATATAAAATGCTATTCTTCCTTCTCAGATGTTCACTTCATTCCATACATTTAATTATGCCTTACTTGTTTCTATTAATATTATTGAATGTTGCACAGCAACCCAAAAGAAGAAAAAAAAAGAATTTTTGTTATCATCACAGATGAATGTATACATAATATTTTAATTTTAGTTGGTGGTAAAATACTTGCTACCTGCCGCCACACAAACAGATACTCATTGTAAGTTTTAAGACACTGAAAGTGTTGATGAGTGAGAAGCACTTGATCCTCAGTACATCATGGAGGTTGTATAGGTCCTATATCAACTTAATAAGCACAATACTATTACTATTGATTACACAACATACTTGTGAATGTGAGGAAAATAATGCACAACTAACGTACAACCTTATCAACACTGACTGAAGACCTTTTAGTTTTAGCACACAACTGACTTCTTCTTCATCAAACATGTGTAGTCCTAGTTAGTAATTACAATTTAATTACCAGGATAAATAGTGAATGTGCTCAATGCATTAACTGAAACATCAATCCATTACAAAAATCTTGAGCTTTAGATTAGATAGAAGAAACCAACATTTAAAAAAAAAAAGACACCATCACTTAATGTTCAAATATTTATTGAACCGATCAAGAGCAAAATATCAACAAATCTCATTTATGACGATGGATGAAAAGATCACAATTAATATGCAATACAGTAAGACAAATGACACCACGTTTAGTTATCATCAAAGTGATCTGGATTCATGAAGATGTTATGTAAGTCATATGTCATCTTGAACTGAAATCCACATCTCATCCCACCCTTGCCACTTGTCAAAGATTCTTTCCACACAGTCTCATTCTCTATCCTTGATTCCTTTGTCTTTATCATTCATATCAAAGCCGTTTTTACAGAGTCCACTAGTACTAGAGCTCCCGCAGTGTGAATGGATGTGTAGTAGAAGTCAATATGTTGTCGTAACTTAATCTAGTCATAATACTTGATGTCTAGAAGTACTCAACTCTAACCTCTTACGGTAGAAAACTTTCTTTTTCAACAAAAACAACACTAAAACAGTTATCAGAATTTCACGACTTTGCTGCCTCGGCCAAAGCGCCGAGTGGTGTGGGGAGCCATCTGCCAGAGGTGTCTTGCATGAAGACGACATTGTGGTCGTAGTAGATGAGCACTTTGCCCAGACGATACACTTGTTTGCCTTCCTGTGATTTGCCTGCCAGGGGGATGTACAGCAGGTCCTCCTCTTCAGCCTGGAAGTACAAGGGTGGGAGCAGATAGAGATGGGGGTAGGTGGGCAGATCCATAGATCATTTGAGGAGAGTACAGTTCAAAGAAATGCAGAGAAAAACAAAAGTAAGTTATTAAAAAATTGACGACTTGTGCTACTTTGAATTTGAAGTGCAATAAACACAGCAAAAAGGTTAAAAACTCCTGAGATTCCTTACAATGATTATAGTTATAGTAATAGAAAAAATGCCTCCTTTGTTAGAAAATGCTACCGACCCTGCTCTTTTCATTTAAAAAGGTGTACAAAACAACAACCCAACAACAAAACAAGGCTACAAACTACAAAACAAAATGATTCGAAAAAAACATATTTTTTCGGAGTGAAACAACCATCTGAATGTAAAATACTATTATGATTCACTTCTTAGTGTTAACTGCTATGCAGTAAAAACAAGTATTTTTTAATGCACTCACCCGTCTTTCCACAAGTTCCTTAAATGTAGAAGGCACAGCTCCTGTTCGACTTCTCATGGGCTGTTGAAAAGGGAAGTTGTATATTTTAAAATATACAGAAAATTAAGAATAACTGTATGCACAGGAACTGATATTGATACATCACTAGAGTAAAAATCCAACTTTAGGAAAATAATTGGATATCGTCACAAAGCTTAAAATCTGAATGCTAGTGTAAAGCATGATTTCAAACATACTCCAAACAAAATGACATCTGTGGAATGTGCCATTTTGTTGGCCAAAACATGCCTTTTGGGGTCTTAAAAAATCGTCACCAATGTAAACAACTACTGATAGTACTGCTAAGTAAATCTGAACTGAAGCAGGCTTACAGCAAGTTCTTCGTGTCTATTTTTCTATGAGAAATTAAGCCAAAAATTATGCGTCTGCATGTGTGATATGTGGAAGCGCTAAAATATGTGACAGCATTTTCTGTAGATGTCAGACTACAAACAAGCATATTTTGCACTTGTAGTAAGATGCTCATTCTTCTTTGAATACCAGTAATCATTTTGCACCCAAACAATGCTACACTTGTCATAACAGTATAACATATCCAAATACGTTACCCATAGGCTCAAGACAGAACAAATCATACCATAGGCAAAATTGAAAATGAAATGAATAAAGGAGGAGCTTAGAGTATTCAAATACCTCAGAGTCGGGTGTGCTGACGCCAGGCTGTGGAGGGGGTGGAGCTTTGGTGTCCATGTTGCGTCTCTCAGAGTGTGTGAAGTAGGCAATGTTCTCTTTGATGCCTGGCACCACGGCACCCGACACTGCATGGTTCATTGTCTCCAACGCTTTGTTGAAATGATCTGGTTGAACAAAACAACAACAAAGTAATAAATGAGCGAGTAAATTTCGTGCAATGCTGACACTACAAATAAACGTCTCTAGATGAAAGAAACAATCGCATGGTTCACTGTCTCCAATCCTTAGTTGAAATTCTCTAGTTTAAAAAACAATACAATAAATGATTGGGTAGATTTCGTGCAATGCTGACACTACGACAAATTTTAAATGCAATGGTGCCATGCAGTCATAAGACCCCTGCGGACCAGAGTGGTATGGTGTTAGGATACAATACAATGTTATTTTGTTAATTATCAGTCAGTATGGGTGATGTTCAGTATGCGTATGGAAGTCTATATTTGTAATGTGTTTCTGGTATTTGTAATGTGTGTATGGTATTTGTAATGTGTTTATGGTGTTTCTAATGTGAGTATGGTATTTGTAATGTGTTTATGGTATTTGTAATGTGAGCCATTATACCACTGAAGACATTCAATCATCCTCACCTTTGACCTGTGGATGGGACAGGAGATTCTCTGGGAACTGAGCCTTCCAGCCCAGATACCACTTGGTGATGTCCTGATAGTTGGGCATGTTGGCCAACCAGGCAACCAGCACCTGAGGATATCATCACCATAGTTAGTAAAATATTAATAAAATAATAATAACAAAGAACACTTATGTAGCGCTCATCCCTCAGTCGGCTCTGAGCGCTTTACAATGACAGCTGTATAGTATCCAATAGTAGAAGTAGTATTGTTTGGAGTGTGCCAGCGATAAAGCGTTCAGCGAAAAACCACAACAGTTGATTGAATAGTGATCTAGTTCTGAATCCAGAGATAATAATGACACAGACAAAACAAGGCACTTCTTAAATTAATGGCAAGTGTTGGTATTTAGCAAAATGTAGAGCTAAGTAAGAACTTTTGAGGAACAACAAGCTAAAAAAAAATAATTATAATATCAATAATAACAATACACTAAACAATTCTGCAAGTCATCTTACTGAACATCTAAAGCTAAAGAGTGCATAAAGCCTGTTTGAATGTGAGGATCAATAGCAGTTGCAGAGTTGGATTCTGGCGCTATATAAATGCATCATTATTATCATTATTAAAATCTAACCTGATGCCACTTGGGGAAGAAGCATTTCTCCAGCATATTCACAGAGGGCTGGATAGGCATCATGTCCTTCCAAGCCATCACCCAGCGCCACGAGTCTGTCAGTCAGGTAGTGCAAGCCACAGGAGGGTGGAGAGAAACGCAAAACAACAATGTATAATAACAGAAATAGTATAATAATAATAATGGTGAATGGCATAACATTTACAGAGTTCATTAGTTTCTTTTCAGCAGTAGGCTTTATATTTATTGCTTAACATCTAATAATGGCCCTAACGCTATCAAAGATCTTTTGGCAGTTGGCAATTATCAAGAATGGGTCTGTTGTAATTGCATTTCAAGGAAAACTCTTTGAAAACGTCAAACCTCCATGGTAGCTAAATAGATAAGTTACCTGTCAGCATCATAATTTTCAATGTTCGTTCTCACACATGAAGGTGCAACAATCCATCTCCATCTACAACACTTTAAATCAGAGCATGCCAAGTTGTAGTCAATGGACAACATACCTAAAAACTGCTGGTGTGGGTTGATGGTCATTGCCTGGATTTCCACCTCCAGTTTGGGCAGAATGTTTTTCACCAGAAAAGCTGCCATGTGTCCTGGCTTGAACACACCAAACCAAGGCTCCAGGATGATCTTTGCCGATCCGTCTGACGGGTGCCAGCTGGTGAGGGCACTGGCAATTTTGTGTCGTATTGGAGCATACAGTGGCTCCAGCTTGTCACCTACAACAAAAAGAACATTTATAATAGATGAAAATAGAGAGCATTTATATAGCACTTTTCCCCGCTCTACAGCAAGCTCAAAGGCATTTTACAGCCACTACATGATGTAATACCCTGACAGACCTGATGCATTCCAGAGCCTTCTCAATCTCCTGGGAGGCATACTGATAGTGCTGCCCGCACACATACCAACATTCTGACAATATCTTTCACTGTCTATAGTCGATGTACCCATTTCACACCTGGGTGAGGTGAGAAAGTCGTGACAAAGTACCTTTTCCACAGAGTACACCTGCTGGTGGATAAGAACATACTCTCAAACTCAAATCGAGTCGGCAAGGCCGGGGATCAAACCCCTGACCTTTGACTCGTGAGGTCAACTCTCTGACCACTTGACCAGCAGACCACCAGCCCATGATGACAACAGAACATACCTCTATAAGACTTAAACATATTTCGAAAGCATTAGAAAGATAACAAACATCATGATTAATAGCATGTGTGTCACTAAAACAAATAAATCGCTTCTAACCAACAAGGGTCAAATGATAGGATGGCCAAGGGATTAAAAAAAAATATTTGAAAATAGAACATACCCATAAGAGGCAGCCAAGGGTGTAGCCAGCCATGTATGGGCGTGGTGTCAGTCAGGGGGTTCCACACCTCCACCTCCTGCAGGAGGCGTGGCAGCACCAGCTGGTCCAGGATGTTCTCTAGGACCCAGGGGGGGATGGCCGGCTTCCAGGCGTCCAACAGGCTCACCAGGGCCTCTGTGTCACGCACGTTCCACTTCCTGGGGGCCACGGAAACAGTACAACAACAGTTAGACCACAATTAGACCTCTTGCTGATTGTTGTTTTGATCAGGCACTCGAGAACGAAGAAGAAGAAGAAGAAGAAGAAGAAGAAGAAAAAGAAGAAGAAGAAGAAGAAGAAGAAGAAGAACAAGAAGAAGA
>JAUELK010001688.1:0-12350 GCA_031471215.1 Gastropteron pacificum | reverse complement strand
CCCCCCCCCCCCCCCCCCCCCCCCCCCCCCCCCCCCCCCCCCCCGTAAAGGAGATGATGGTGTTACTACTATTACTACATGTATCGTCACCTTCTCAAGTATAGAACATGGGTAGATACTCTGAGCTCATACATGCAGTGTGGATGTACCAAAGGATGTGTTGAGTAGTCAATGTGTTCCATTGCCGGGTGTGTCGTGAAAGTCTGTAGCATTAAATAGTAAGTTTCTAAAGGTAAAATATCTCCTCTAGTCTCTCTCTCAGCCAGTTCTCTTGCAGGACGATGCCTCTTGAACTATCATCCTGCAATACAACATTCTATCCTTTGCTATTCTGTCTGCTTCTGTAGTCGTTGTTCCTAGCCAGTCCTTTACATCCTGTTCCCATCTTCTTCTTGTTAATATCACATTTTTTTAAAAGGGGGGTTAAGTTACATGTAATATGACAAAATATATTGTTAATACCAATCTGATCCACCATACCTGAGCAGCCAGCGCAATGCATCTAGTGTGTAGTAGTATCATTATCTACTACAACTACGGTATCATTATCTACTACAACTACAATTACAACCAATCAACTGTATTAAACAGGTTATAATGATGAACAAACAAACACAAAATAACAATAGATCATCCACCAAACCCCACCATCACCATAACAATGACGTCACAGTGCAGTAGGCTTAAGACAGGGACCAACAGTTCACTCAAACACCAACAACACAAGACAAGAGTTGCCAGTCCTCCAAGATTTCAATTTCCTGAACTTTTGGATCAAAGGCTAAAACTACTAACTCTCCAGCATAACATAAATTAGTCAATATAAGCTTGAAATATACACAATATCATAGAAATGCCACTGCCAGAAGACTGGCAACACCAACACAAGAACAACATGACAAACATGACAAGACTAGAGCTAGCCAAGTCTTGAATGTAACATGGAATCAAGAAAAGAAGAGAGAAGAAGAAGAAATAATATAGAATAATGAGTGGTTGGTGGTGGTGGTGGTGGTGGTGATAGGGGGGAGATTGGAGTGAAATGTGATTTGATGACAACGATGATGAAAAAGATAAGTACAGTGAAGAAAATGAATAAATATGAACGAAAATTATTAATATAAATCAATAAAATAGAAAAATGACCACATAAAAGAGAACAAAAAAAGATAGGCAGAACAAACTTGAAATATTCCAGTCAATCATGAATGTGTCCAACATGCAGAAGTACATCCAATAGTAAAAACTAGCATGCATAATAATATGTTTTGGCCATGCAGATCCATGCAAACCTTGGTACACCTGTAATATGACATAGACACCAAGGACAAAGAAATCAGTGTCTCACTCAGTGGCCCTATGTCATAACATCCAAACAGTGTTGTTCAAAAAAGCATTTCATATTATTGAATTTTGCTAGCTCCACCAACACTTTGTTTTAGAGAAATGCAGTTCGAGAAGGAATGTGTGTTATGTGAACTGTGCATTTGTTAATTTCCTGTCCGTGGATGTCACAGCGCCATCATCATCTACAGATTGCTATGCCTATCCCTCATTGGGGAAATTATCTTGTGTGTGTGTTTGTGTGTGTGTGTGAGAGAGAGTGTGTGAGTGTGTATGTATGTGTAGGAGAGCTATCTGCTGATGTTATGTCTACTGATTTTATTTCCTGAATCTTTTCTACCTTAGACCAAAAAATTGAGCTATCTGCATGTAAATTTGTCCATATAAGCTTAAAATATACATCAAATAACATTTTCAAGTAAATTTCATTTCCATAAATGGAAACATTTCCTGAAGACTGGCAACACTGGTTACAGTGTTTCCCAACACATCTACATGTTCTCCATGGGCGGAGTTCTAGGTCCCTCTTAAAATAAGAGTTGCTTAAATCAATCCACTGTCCTTTTATAATATACTGTTATCTCTACACCAAAACATTTGAATACAAGAAGAATAAAGACAAAGACACTGATTTCATTGACTAAAGTGAGAGTGAGAGCTGTGAGTGAGGCATGTGGCCATATTGTAAGGTTACTCGTTATTAGCATTAGTATTATCACTTTAAATGCTGGCACTGTATAGTAGACCTTTTATATGTTAAAGGATATAAGTAAGTATAGTTGTCCTTTACACTTAGATAACATCCAATCATGACATATATTTCTAGACAAATTATATGTATTTAAAAAAAAATTCTAGTCATTAAAATGTTATAGTCATTTACATTGATAATAGATGTAGCTGATTTATCTTCTTTTTTTTAAAGCTGATACTTGCCCCGTGCATGTTACAGGCTACATAACAAAGTTATGGTAACCTTGACTATACCTGTCCTATTACAGTGGTGGGGAGATTTAACCAGATGCGGAAGCCACTGACATAATGGGTTTATGTGCTAACTTCACTTCAGCTTTGCTCAGCTCTATGTTACAGTAACAGGAGTGTTAATACTATATATCTTCATTTACATAGAGTTCTGAATGAATTTGCAAGTTATTCTTTAAAATGTCATCTAAAATCGTATCTTTCTAATACATCACAATTATATACATGTTATATCTATAATAATTAGGCCTACATTATATGATAGCTTATAAGATTTACTCTAAGATATATCAGAGAGGTTTAACTACAGAGGCCTTACAATTCAGCCACAGTATGAGTGAGGTATGTGAGTGTCAAGAGTGTACAAGGTGTTAACGAAACAAGAAAAAAACATGATTGATCTAAAAAAAATAAAAAAAAGACCAAGAGAATAAATACACAAGTTCAAATAGGGAGGTATGTGAGTGAACAAAGGGAAGGTGAAAAGCGCAAACCTTTCGCGGCATGGTAGCGAGATTGGTGGTGGAGTAGGCTTTCCTTGGGGAGAGCTGTCAACATGCCAAACACAGAGGGTGAGCACACAGCATTAAGTAGAGCACATGGCATCCAGTGGCAAACAGAAGATAGAGCATACGGAACACAGGAGAATGGCACACAGGAGAATGGCACACAGGAGAAACACAGGAGAATTGGAGAATGCACATAGAATGGGTTCTGAACAGCACACAGTAGCCTATATATGCTGTGTGTTCTTTAGAGTACATAGTACACATACTGTATGTTCTTTACAATCCATATGCTGTGCATTCTTTACAGCACACAGTACACATGCTGTGTGCACTGTAACACACAGAACACAGTACATAATGCAGACAGGCTGTGTTCACTAGAGTACACAGTAGGCTTTTATCATAGGGTGGTATTGATAACTGTTGTCACTGACATTTTTTCTTTTTCATTTTGTTGACTTATCATGTGACACAAGCACTGTTGCACATTCCGGTCAACTTTACAAAGAATCTACATCATCTCAATCAAATATAGATCTATACACATGCCAGGCGCAAAGAAACCAAGTGGAGCAGAGGCCATCACTGAAGCCTCAGCTGTTCATCAAATTTTAAAACAGTACACTACAAGAGCCTTTTTGGTTCTCTTTTAAAAGTCTACTTATGTCAGTTACAAGAGTTATTAACTCCACACACTCCATGATAGGACTATGTACACAGTGTGTAAATAAGAGCACACAAGATGACAGCACACAAGATGCACACACAGAGCTGGCTGGCATGCCCAATAGGGTACACACCAGAACAATGCTGAGAAATCAATACACTACGCATCAAAATGAAAGATGCTATAAGCACATCAAGCTCACGCACCATAAATATTCATATGACCTAGACAACAAGTCAAAAAAGAAAAAAGAAACAAAAAATCGAAGACATTTCCAATTCATTGGATTCTGAGTTAGTGCCACATTTAGCTACATGCATAAGACATATGGATAATGTACATAATGGTGTAAAAAAAAAGAACCAATCAACATAAAATCCAGCTAGTCATATCATACATAGCCACATTCATAAGACATTTTCATCATGCTGCCATATAGACAAAACCGAGGCTGAAGAATAATTTTGTTCCCTCGTCAGCCAGTGCTAATCTATCCTTAACACTGAAATAAAAAGTGCAAGAAATTTATTTGTTTTGGTCGTTTTCTCTCAGGCTATTGAATTGTTCACTCTTGTCGAAAACAAGGAAAAGGAAGAAGAAGAATTTCCTTCCCCTCAGCTATCACTAGTCTTAACTCTACCAGACCGACTTACAGAACTTTTGGTACTTCCGCGACAGTGCATGATTACGTTGGTTCAGGGTTTCAGGTCTGGTAAGGCAGGGTTTAAAAGGATGCTGACACACTGCAACCATTCAAATTGCTAAGGGAAGCTATTTCAGACAGTAGGTGGGTCGGTGAGAAGAACAACATAAACATAACACTCACAACTGACACTACTAGATAGAAGTGTGGTCAAAGACACTGTGAGAGCACTTAGTAGTCACTGTTGAATGGGACCCCTCCTACATTGGACCCTTTGTAACACTGCCACTGACAGGATAATCAACGGATACTCTATACTAATAGTAATACTAAGGCCTTCTCATCTTACATGTCCCTACTTAACATTTTAAAACCATCCGTAAAAACATAATGATTTACACACATTGACCAACTTTTGCATTATACAATACTTGATATTTTACTTTTTGTCCTTGAATAACAATGTTATCATTATCATCAAAAGCAATTGCATCAGAAATAAAGAAAAAAAAAAGAAGAAAAAAAGAAGAAAGAAAGAAGGAAAAGAGGGATGGGGAAGGGAAGAAGCAATAAGCTGAATGCACTGTGACTGGAGTCTATTGAGTGAAAGATGGGAGATCATAATCATCATCATATCTCATAGTAGAATCACACCAATATTAAGTCCAGTCCAGTGGATGGGCTCTAAGCTGCAGGTTCTTAGTAGTAATGTCAGTCTGTGTATTAGGGCCCAAGTTTGACAATTGCCATTTTACACTACAGTATCCCATCAATATAGGATTCAGTTGATGCAGCAAGTTCTCAGAGCTTCAGCCTGTACATTTGGGTACCATATCACAATTATGTCACATTATAAATCGGTGTATTTGGGTCCTGTATCACAATAATTTCATTAAGGTTACATAGCATGGTTATCTATACACACATTCTCAGGTTTAACTCGGTAGATTTGGGTCCCACTTCACGATCATTTCATATAGGTTACATAGCGTGGGAATCAATCCATACATTCTAAGGTTCAAGTCGGTATATTTGGGTTCCACGTCACAATCATTCACAATCACGTTCCATAATCTGGTGTGGGTGAACTCAGTGCTCCTTCATACACTTGCAATCATTCTGTTGCAATACATTGTCTCATGGCTGGAAAATGCAAGTGTTTGTGAACAATGCATATGACTACTACATGGCACTGGGCCGAAGAGCAAGCACTCAAAGGCCGCTGGATTAGAAGAAGAATAAGTGAATGACCCATCAAAAATGCACACACCAACTCTGCATCATAAAACAATACTTTCAACTAATACAAAATGATACAACTACAAAATGACTTCTCAAAAGAATAATCATTTAAACAAATTATTGACCCCATGATATAAATGACTACATGTACAATGCCTAGTTTGGAAAAGAAAGCAACAAAAGTGTGAGCCCACGACATGAGCTACTCCGAGGCTCAATCCATCACCCAGTCTACCAACTGAAAGATCCACCCAGTCAATGCGACACTGTCTACAGGATCCTAGCCCCACACCCTATGTCTACAACAATATTAGAGTGCAAACAGAGTGGATCTGTCACCATTTTTTTCTGGAAAAATGATGTCATCAATGGCATACAGCTAGTAGTGCTGTATAGAGATGGAAGTCCATGGATGACGTCATTTTTCCAGCAAGGAACGTCGAGGGATCCACTCTGTCTGCTCTCTAAGACCTGTGGGACCATCCTACATTGATTTCTTTGTCAAATCCTTCACTCTATTCTTTCTTCTTTGTCTTCATCCATAATGGGAGTCATGTATATTTACTTTAAAAGGTCTAAAAATGCCATTGTAAAAGCACACAAGAGAGGTTTTATTTTGGACATCTTTCATCTTTTTCTCTCTTCTTTCTACTTATACTTTTTTCTTCTTTCTGTGCTCTCTTTCATCTTCTTCCTCATTGTCTTCTTCATATTTTTCTTCTTGTGGATCTTCCTGCCCACACAGGGTTTTTTTCCTCTTTTCTTCTTCTTGGAACAACTATTCTACCCTTCCTTATAGTTTAATTATTTCCTGTCTTCCTATCTTTCTCCAACTGTTTCATAACTTCCAAGACAAGACTGCTCCTCTTCTAGTTCTTTGATCTTTTTGCCCCAAGAAACCATTCAGACAAGACTCAATGTGATTCAGATTACTTAAATAGCTTTTATACAGCTAAGAGTTTCTAACTTCCAAGATGCTGATGCTATAGTGCTGGTACTGTCTAGTTGCTTTCACTCAGAACAGGCCAAAATACTACTTCGTCTAGTTATTCAGTATAGGCCAAAATCACTAGTACTATATAGTTGCAGTTGTATGTTCATTCAGTATAGGGCAAACTCTAAACTTGCAGTGAATTCATTCCCCTGGGGGGTGTTACTAGACTGAGAGGGGGGGAGGGGTGGCTGAGTGAGTAGGTTAAGGGTTCAAACCCAGGGTTGTTGCGATAGACAGAGAGGAAGGGAGGGTTGGGAGGGATGGGTTGAGGTGTGTTGCTATAGATTCAAAGTGTGGTGGTAACCTTTGGCAGAGCCACTCCATCTTGATCACCATCATCACCATCTTCATCATCCACAAACTGAACCTGAAAGTGTCAGCATAGAGTTGTAGTAAAACAATTAGTATGCTGTAAAGCGATTTGAGGTCCAGTGAGACCTGATTCATTCCAGTACCTATTGTGGTAGAAGTAGAACATTTCTGCCCCCCAAAAAGAAAACAACAACAACAACAAAACAATCTCTGACAACTCAAGTGAACAATTCTTTCTGAACATGTTGCATAATACTCAATGTAGCTAGATCTAGACATCCATTTTTGAAAATCTTCAAAAGACAAATGACAGAACGCATAAATCCATAGATGGACATAAAGCGACAGGTTGAAGCAAGCAGTACAACATCAGAAAGGGGTCTAAGATACTAAGTATGTCAAACAATTCACACAATTTTCATCCTGATTGATAATAATAATAATAATAGACTGCATTTCTATAGAGCTTTTATCCCGCTCTACAGCAAGCTCAAAGCACTTTACAGCCACTATCCCCGACAAACCCGATTTGTCTTTTCCTGCTATATTGATAACAAATGTTAACTTTTATTATATATTTCAATTCACATTCTCTCAATGTGAAGTCATTGTTCTTTCAATCTCATACGTGGCTATAGGAGAGACGTCCTGTTCTGAATAAACAACTCACACATGTACACACACACACAAGAAAAAAAAGTCAGCATGCAAGATGCAAACTTTGAAAATGTGATAACAGCCATAGGCAAATTTGAAACAACATGCAAATACTGAACACAAAACATACACAAATCTCTGTGAAGCTAGACTTAGAACTTTCAAATAAATAAAGACCTGTTTGCTGTACAATGTTTTCCTCACAGTAGAGTGCAGAATTTGCCCTTAAGTTCTGACAACCTTAAGATAATCAGGCTTCCAGTGCCTGTATTCTTAAACCCTAGTCCTACTTGTTGTTGGCCAACGTGCGCGATGGCCGTCCAAAGATTTCTGGGATGAGATTATATTTTTCTCTGGATCTAATCATCTTCTAGGTAGACATGAGACTTGCTTCTACCTGCTGAGCGTTCTATGCGTAAAGCAATAACTCAACTCAGTCCCCCTTGTACTACGACTACAAGCTTTCGACATCGCCATGCATTACACCCAGTTGTGTGTAGAACAGCAACAAGGTGTTCCAACTATGCCTACCCTGAGCCAGCTTAGCCAGTGAGCCCCAAGAGTGTTTTATGGCCTTCATCTCGTTCTCTACCGTTTTTTTTCGCTCTGTTATGTATGGTCTTCCTCTCTTTCTTTTGCCTAGATTGCATGCAGCTTTGGATCGTCTCGAGGCATGCAATGAAAATTAAGAAAAAATCCATGCAACCGTAACCAGATGACAGCAAGTCAAGGTTCATCATACTGATGTCTATTTCAACTGCCCCCTTATGTGTAGTGAGTTCTATCAATTCAGCACTGTTTTGTCTTGAAGTTCTGACCACTACCTTTTTATCTCACTTCTTTATTTAGTGAGCCGCGTAGTAAAGAAAAGCAAAAACTATGAAAGTTTGGGACCAGCCAATGTCAGAAATGAATCAAAACCCAATTCATTGATAAAAAAAAGCCACTCATGTTCAAAGAGCAATGTGAAAATAACTAATTGTCCTTGACATGCAAATAAGTTATGCATATATATACAACACAACATCAAAACATGAATAAAGTATAAAGAATATTCTTCATGACTAGTCAAAATGGATATTGAATAAATAACCAGGTCATTCTGCTTACTAGATAAAAAGGAATACACAATAGGAAATACAGATTGATCTTTTGAGTATAGCACAGTTTCCCAAGAAAGAGAGAAAGATGGACGAAGAGTGTGTGCACTTGTTTGTTTTTATAGGTTTCGATGACAGGAAGAGAGAAAGAAAAACGGAGAGACAAGGAGTGTGCACTTGTTTTTGTATCTCTTCACAGGTGAGCACACAGTGTAATCAACTCGACATGAGTGTGACCGTGAGGAGAGAACAAGCACAAACAAATAGACCTATCCAGTCCTTTCCTCACTGGACATGTCAAAGTTTATGAAAAAAGGAACAAACAAACAACAAAACAACCCCCCCCCCCACACATTTAGCCTTCTGTGGATGTAAAGATTTGAGGTAAGGTTTAAAAAAACAACAACGACACAATCATCACCAGGACCGGGTCGTATGGTGATGTCCACTTCACTGTAACCAACGTATGGGAAATAAACACAGAACTGGAAATGACTAAACTACATAATTCATTCTTCCTACATGCCACAATCATGCACCTACCCTGACTATAGGCGACTCTTTCTTGGGCGAAGGGTCTTTGGGCTCCAGACTAGCCCGGTGAAACTTTGGTGTGGACAGGCGGTCAAAGAAGGACTTGTTGACCTTCCGGCGCTGACCACCTCTCTCGTCCCCGTCTTGGGACGTGTCGTCCTCGGCCGCTGTGGCCTCGTTGGCTTTGTCCTTGGAGGCCTTGTCGTCACGGCGATTGGTCCGGTTCTTGGACCGATCTGGCGGCGGGACAGTGTGGGAATGAGTCACTGAGTGGTGGATGGGGTGGGGTGGTGGGTGGGGGGTGATAGTGTTTGGTGAGTGGTGGGTGTCGTTTGGTTTGGTTCTTTGTTTGATACAGTTGAAATAGTGAGTGTATGAGGAGTGACTAGATGACTTGATGTGCTAACAAAATATTCCTTATTCCTTCACTGTTTGTTGATCAATTTTATGTCTCCTGCTAAAGAGGAAGCAAAACCAGAAGGGATGAAATTTCTTTTTACAAATTTTCTTTCAACCAAGGTGAAAATCTTTAACAAATCTTATGACATGTTGAGATAAAATAGATGTCTGACGAACAAAAAAAGTAGTGAAAAAATGATTGATCTAACTTGAAACAAACTAGCTTGGAGAATCTTATCATAATGAACAGAACAGTTCAGTCCAATTCACTTATTATAATTTCAATATCAAATTTAAAACGTGCAGGTCTTTTGTCTCCCTAAAAGAGATTCCTCCATTAACTCAACAAATCCTAGCCTTATTCCTTCAAATCTAAGCTAATTCTGTCGACATAAACACAAGTCAGTAAATTAATAAATTCAAAACCAACCAAAAAATCCCAAAACCTGACAAACTGAATCAATGAACCAAAGAGGTAGGGAGGGACCTATCCCAATGCCTGAGGCACTGACAAAAGCTATTAGCTGATGCCAGGAAAGCATTTCACTCCAGGCAAGACATGCAAACCATCAAGTCATTCAAAGTTCTCAAAACATTCCATAATGATTCTTCACTTTTGCCTCTTAAATATAAACCACAGAATAAAACATTAGCATAAAAGGTAAGCCAACATGTTTAACAAAAAAGTTGATCTCCTGTAAATAAATAAAAACTCTTAGTAATTATCCTATAATTTATATAGGTTGAAAAGATAACTCTACAAAAAGCTGTAATTTTTCTTCTTCTTATACCTAAGACCTTTTAAGAGCTGAACATTTGTGTTGTATAACTAACTAACTCAATTCACAAAGATAAAAATGTCAAGAATTTGAAATGAAACCAAGTTTTGTATTAAAGCCACATTAAATCAGACAAAGAAAAAGTCTCGTTAAAATGTATGCAAGAAAGAATAGTTAGTAAACTAAAATTATTGACCAAGTAGATCTAGACTAGATAGATATGTAGAAAAGTGAGAAGAAATGGGTACAAAAAATGTTGTTGTTACAACTAATACTGAAAACACAGTATGATGACATCTCCATGCAAGACTCCACTGTATACCACATTGATCTGTGGCATATAGCACAATCTTGCACCGAGACATGAAGAAGAAAGTGAGTTGTAGGTTCAGTTAGTGCTCTCAACCAACACAGATATGTTAAACTAGCCTAGGTTAGGGTGGGTATGGAAGGTCACATCAGTCATGTATATGGCGTGCTATACATTGTCACCAGTTGTAAATATCATTATTATTATTATTATTAACTAACATTGTCCCATTGTTGTTATTGATCCATGTGGTGTTTTTTGTTGTTGCTGCTTGTGTATTTGTTGTTGTTTGTCGTCGATGTGTTCTTTGTTTGTGTGCTTGTTGGTGGTGCACTGTTTGTTAGTGTGTGTGTGTGTGTGTGTGTGTGTGTGTGTGTGTGTGTGTGTGTGTGTTTGTTACTGTTGTATCCATTTGATGGTGGTGTGTCTACTGTTGATTGTTGTGTTTGCCATTGGTGTGTTCCTTGCTGTAGGTGTGTGGGTTTACTGACTTTTCGTTGTAGAACATATCAAGAGGAGAGTGTGTACTGAAACATGTTCACAAAAGTGGACAAGAGTATATGCAGAAAAGGCTCATAGTCACAGAGAAGGGCAGAAAGAAAAGATAGACCATGCAAGGAATGGTTCTTGTGGAATCATAGAAGATTTGTTTGTATCTTAATGTTCTTGTTAATAGAACTTAAAAGAATTCAAGTTTTAGAGACCATGCAGTTATCGACATTCTTTGAACTAGAAACAAAACACAGAGTCTAGTAGTCCATCTTCCGAGGAAAGAAAAAAAGAATAATTTTGTAGTTTAAACCATAATGCAACATTGTCTGAGACAGAGAGATTGTGATAGATCTTTGCACATGCATGTGTGTGTTTGTGAGGCAATGATATAACAGGAAAATGGGTAAAAGGCGGAGGACGAACAATAACAAACAGAGAAAAAGAAGTAGATCAAGGTAAAACGAAGAAACAACAATAAGAAAAAGACATACCTACAACAACAAAAGACGGAAAAACAAGAAGGATGAACAAGGTTAGGTTGAGTAACAATAACAAGCAGAATGCCATGATGATGTCAACAGAAGAGCAAACAGAAGCAATAACAAGACCTGTTGTTGATGATGGTGATGATGCTGATGATGACAAAGATAAAGATGCTGATGCAAATAAGAAAAAAAAGTTGACGACTGTAGAGATGAAGATGATGATGAGATGACAAAGATGATGATGAAGAATACAAAGACAAAGAAGAAGAAGAGGTTGTAGATGATAAAGACAAAAGAAGACAAAAATGATGAAGACAAAGAAAAATATGAAGAATACAAAGACAAAGAAGAAGAAGAAGTAGTTGATAAAGACAAAAATGATGAAGGCAAAGAAAAAGATGAAGACGTAGATAAAGACAAAAAAGACAAAGAAGAAGATGATGAAAACAAAAGAATACAAAGATGATGAAGAAGACAAAAGAAGAAAAAGATGCAGACGTAGATAAAGACAAAGAAGAAGAAGAATGTAAAGACAACAATGATGTTTCCAAGCAAGCAGTACCTCTGCCGGCTCTGTCCGTGCTCTTACTGCGCGGTGACTTGGCAGCCTCCCCGCCCACGAAGCTGGGCATGGAGGAAGCCACACTGGCGGGCCGCTGTTTGCGCCCACCTCCCGTCGACTGCCTCATCCGCACAGGGCTGGGCATGCTGGCCGTCATACTGGCGGGCCGGGGCTGGCGATTGCTGTACTGGTAGGTCGGCGACGGCAAGCCTGGGAGACAGCGAGTAGATGCTGCACGATGCTGGCCTTCCCTGATTGTGTTCAAGGCTAGCAGCCAGCCGCGTACATGCATGGTTGTGGTGGTGGTGCCCGCCGCGGGCAGGAGGGGCATGCAGGG
>JAUELK010001466.1:0-14459 GCA_031471215.1 Gastropteron pacificum | reverse complement strand
ACTACTACTACTACTACTACTACTACTACTACTACTACTACTACTACTACACCTACTACTACTACTACTACTACTACTACTGCTGCTGCTGCTGCTCCTCCTCCTCCTCCTACTACTACTACTACTACTACTACAACTACTACTGCTACTAGTACTACTACTACTACTACTACTACTACTACTACCACTACTACTACTACTACTACTGCTGCTACTACTACTAATGACAATGATAATAACAATGATAATAATAATGATAATAATAATGACAATTATGATAATAATACATATAGTAATGATAATAATACAAAAAAGAATGATAAAAACTCCAGCGTGATTCGAACCTGCGTCGCGCGCTTGGAGACCAAACGCGAAAACCCAACATGTCAACATTTTTTTAGTCAGCCATTATTTAGAAATGATCAATAGCCTAACCCCCAAAGGCCGAAGTTACCATGTTACAGTTACTTTTGACCTAACTCGTGTGTTTAGTCTCCAAGCGGTCGACTTGAATTCGAATCCCTGTGTGGGGAGATTTTGTCTGAACAAGACGTGCCGTGTGGGCATTGTATAAATGGCTGTCCATTGGACGATAAAACGTAGAGCCCACCTCTTAAATAACCTACATGTAATTGTATCGCTAGGGGTGTAAAACTGCATTCAAAAACACCTCTGTCGTCGTTTGGTCTTGTGCTTACATTCTGCACATTATCCAGTTGTGCAATTTCATCAAACACAATCAACGGTGCCGTTGCAGACTAATTATGTAGACTACATGAGTATGTAATCTAGTACTAGGGTACCAGAGTCCGTTTCAAAATGTTTTGCACACGATTTTCTTAAATATCTCAAGACTCCACTGTTTAATCGCTCTGATATGTTGCATACGCTCATGAAATGACCACGACCATGGGTTTAGTCTCATTTTAAAGACAGCATCGCTGCTTTGTCTAGAATCCTGAAAATCGACCGTTTGGGGGCGAATTTTATTGAAAATTAATAAAGTGGCTAGAGGGGTCTACAAAATGACGTCAAAATGTAGGTCAGATATTCGATCTCTATTTTGCGACATAGGTCAGCCTGTATTGATTGATTCTACTTCTACGCTATTGGTCTGAAAAATTATTCTTTTGTTTATCAAAGTGAGTTTATTTTATCAAACTCTTCAAGGCACTGTTATGGCACAGTTTAAGGGCTTTGATTCTAACTGTTCCAAAAGTGGTTTTGAATTTGTTTCTACTCATCTTCAGTACACCTAGTTGTTATCTGCAATGATACATTTTGAAAGACAGACTCCTTTTGTGTGATAATCAAGTGATACCTTGCACCGTTTAGAATCGTGATCAGCAAACTGATATTGTAACAATGTAGTTTTGTTAGCATCAATATTTTATGGGTTGCGTTTGCGCTCGCCTTCACACAGAAATAGGCCTACCTAAATCTAGGCCTAGATTCTTGGTCCGAAGAGACCAATACATCAAGATGAAAATCGAATATTATTGACCTCATCAACGACTCTTAATAGTTTGCTCAAATACATGTATGTAGTCTACTTATTTGTCAATAACAAGTTTGTTACTAGGTTGCGCTGCAAAAGGTGTCAACAGAGCACAATTACGTCTTGACGTCCATTCTAGACGTAAATATATTTGATGAATCTTTATGAAATCAACTCAATAGCTGCAACTGATTCTGTTCACTTTGGATCTAGGTCTACAAGTCTTCCTTCTTCAATCATTGAATGGACACTTCGTTCACATGATTTTGGCCAAGATCCGTCGCTAGCGTGCTTATTGGAAAGATTGTGTGAAAGAATGGAGCATGCGTCAAACAGTTGTAAGTTGTTTCCTATGCACTTTATTGTGTTTTAATGTTGACAACGTGTTCGATTAAAGTCAACGTTGCGACGAAGGCGAGCTTAAGTTGAATGTCACTGCGTTTGTACCCTAGTCATTGTTTTAAATGGTATCCGCCTTTGAAATGGTAAAGACTTATTTTGATGTTGGTCCAAATGTGAGCACACCGTGTTTCCCCACAGATTTTGGTGTGCATGTAAACGTTGGACATGAGTGTTTGTATGGAGGCAAATGTTGGCGTGAATTATTTTTGTGTGTTCCGGTGTGCTTCTCTTGTGACAAGAGGGAAATTACAACAAAATGTCGATGTAAACATCCACTTCTTCTGTACTTGAAATGTTTGGCTTCGCTGAACTTTTTTTTACAATCCCAATGAAGACGAAGATGAGAATGCTCACTGTAACGCCTTTGAAAAAAATATGTTTGTTAACGTCATGGTAATTTCATACGTGTATGCACAAAATTCAGTGCGATGAAACAGTGGAGTTTTCAGACACTACATTAGGTAGCCTACAGGCCTGCATAATAATGATTGTATGGGGGCGTGTAAGCACTGTGGTAAAGCGTTCCGCTAATAACAAGTTGTCGACCATGGGGTCGCAGGTTCGAACTCACCCTGTGCAAGCTCAAAGTTGGTGTTCACTTGGAGTATTTTTCAGCCTCCGGTCTCCCTGATAGCTGGGACCGAGCACTTAGTCTTCTCGGATGACGATAAACTCGTGTGCACGTTAGAGATCCCTTGGCAGTTTTTAAACGATGAGGAGTAGGCTATGCCTTCCTACTACAGGCCTCGTCGCCGAAAAATAACACGCGTGTCAGTCCCCCAACACACTCGGTGAACATACTGCATATTCTGTACTATCAAAATGTAGGTCAGATAATTAAAGAAAAGTGTGCAATCCTTTATGATCACGAAGAGAAACACTTCACGATACACGAACAATACACACACAAAAAATACTATGTGTCTTATAGAAACTTAACCCATACTAAATATAAAACTGAAGCCAGTTACCTACAGCATTGCATATTTTGTATGCTGATACATGTATTGTGTTATGGTAGTCTAGTGGTTCGAATCACGGCCATGTCGGCTTGATTTGGATTTGAGAGTAATTTCTGATCCAACACTAGGTGTACTCCACTCTTAAGGGGGGAATGCTCTTTGTCAAGACTTTATAACCCCATCCAGGTGGAATGGGTACCCGACTATAGACAGTACGCCAAAATATTATCTTGTCAATAATGTATGTTGGTGTGTGCGCCAAACAGGCAGATTTTTATCTGCATGAATATCTGTCGCGGTAAAAATTGCTGTAGCGCTTTGAGTGAGCTCACTGAATAACGGGGCAACGCGCTATCTATATAAATGCTGATAATATCTCTTATTGTGACAGAAGTCGAAGACAGCATAGCAACGTTAGACCCTACAGCTACAAATCATTTCCTTATCAAATTCTGTATCTGTGTACAGTGTTGTATTCATGGATTTATCATTTAAAAAAGAAATGCCAAGACCAATCTTAACAAACAAAGTTCTCTAAAAGTCAAAGCTTGCGTAAATGAGTGCTGCGAGTGTGAAAGTTTTGTAAAGAAAGTATCTTACTACATATGTGCGATCTATGATTTCAGATGAGACTGTCATTACAAAGAGATGAAGAAAATATGAAGGGATTGAGTATTAAGTACATGTGGATGCTTTTCGAGAGTGTCACTGTGTTAATTCCTTATTCTTCCTCAGGCACTCCGAGCTAACGTCCATTGGTGATGAGGGAAAAAATCATAATCATAGGTATCATCATCAAAGATGAAGTGAACAAAGAAAAATACAACCTGTGATTCACAATGAACACTACTAAACCAATAACAAACATGAAGTCACTTTGCACATTGACTTTATTGACAAAATCTTTTCACAAGAACAAAATCGTAAAGCTTCACGATGAAAGCAGAATGTAAATTATTCTCTATTCTTTGATCAATTATTATTTCTTTAATACATAATAATAGAAGAACTGAAATCATGACAAAAACTCCTACAATACTTTTCAGAATGTACAAACTAGATGCTCGACAGGTTCTCATGGACTGAGGGGCTCTGAAAACGAAAAGACGTATACGTGAATGAATTATGAATACTTAGTCAAAATAATCTTTTCTTGTTGTCATAGATTGAGTCATAGAAATAGAAATAAGTTTACTTTTTACAACCTTTTACTTTTAAAACTCAAATGGATTGTAAGAGATAATTTATAATTCTGATTCTAATATTGTCAAATACCAGTACATGTAGTAATGGTACATTTTTGTCTTTACGCAAAAGTAGGTTAAATTTTAAATAAACAACCTGGCATTGCTTTTGTCAGCTTGAAACTGCTTAATCAGAAACTATTACAGTATCTTTGTTGTTATTCTGAACACTAGGAACAGCTTTGTTTGAATCATAAACATGACTATGTTCAACTGGCCTTCATAATAGCTATAGGGATAGGTCTGTACACACAAAATCCACAATAGTTTCTTCATTGTCTTTGAATACCAAACATATTATAGAATTAGTACACACAGTTTACCTTTCTTCCAGTCTTAGTTTCAGTAATAAAAGTGTTTTTTCAGGAATAAAATCAATTTTGGTCGTAACAGTGCTTTGCGCTCAGCTCATACTATTTCACTGAAAAGACAATGACATAGCTGAAACAGTGGATTTGATAACATGAAATGGACCCACATACATTTGAATGGATTTATGGACAAAAAATATCTTTATGACAATTTTTTAAATGAAAGATTATCTCTATCTATGGAAAAAAAAAAGGAATATTTCTTGAAAATATGAAACAACACAATCTTCAAAATAATGTCACAGCAAATCTATCATCATGGGGAAGTGATTACTGAGAAACTACTAATGTGTGTAGTTGTGGAATGAGAGCTTTTAAATTAAGTTATTTGTTTACTGACTTGACAACACAACGAGTACAATGGAGTGCACTTACTAACTACATGTACATACATTGTCTCCACTCATTCTACCACAAGACTTGTAAATAGCCACTTAGTCTGTCAGAGAGGCAAAGAAGTAGATGTAAAATAAATCATAACAGCAATGTAATAAACTGAACTGTAAAATTGCTTCAAGTGGTCTGAGCAAAGACAGACATGCTTTATACTACATCAAGTTTTATCATGCAATACTGCCTAAACTTGATTTTGTCAAAAAACAAATTTACAGCAGTAATGAATGACACCAAGACATGATAATGTATTAACGAGGGTAAGGTCACACAAAGTTGTATCTGGAAACCTGACAAAGTTTGGATTTAGATACAATTTTTAGGAACCTTATCCTGGAAAAGATCTCTCCGAGTCAACAGGCATGTAAATGAGAAGAGCATAGAAACATGTACATTGGGAAGACAGGACAAATGAGGGGGCTCATTGTGGGACTGGGAACACTAAGATTAGATCAATCTCATTAGTTTAGAAGACAAGTGTAAGAACTGATCAACTAAGTGACTTGCCTTATGCATCCTAGATTCCTTGTGGAACAAAGGGCCGCCTCTACTATGTGAAGTACTAGGAATCAAAGGAGTGGACTGATTGGTCAATGTTTAATGCAGGTATGTCTATTCAAGGTTGCCATGGGTGGCACATGATGTATAATCAAGAATTTTTTTTTTTTCTTTGTCAGGCTAGGCACGATACTGCCACTGAAGTAGCCGGATCTTCTTAACATAAAAAAACCACCCCATCATCATGTGAAGTAAATGTTCGTAATATAGGGTGGAGGGGGCAAGGAATTTGGACACATTTTGTTATAAGGATTGCGTTTTCAGTGATGATAAGCTGTAACAAGTGTATACACATACACACATTGAAAATGACAAACAAAAAACACATCAGACATTTGTTGTTTAACTTTGTATTCATACAGACCCATACGTTTCATCTCAGAAATGTGACAATGTAAGTAAGGATTTAAAGTGAAATGTGTAAATATGCAATCTTTGTCATGATGTTTAGGAGTAGTAGTAAGAAAATTATCAAAACATCAACAAGGGTGTGTTGGAAAAAGGAATCATCATGTAAAGCAAAAATCAGAATCTCTTATTACAAACAACAAGCAAACAAGTACATGACACAGCAATACTGACTAAAATTAACTGTTACTTCTAGGCTACGGTAGTCAAAAAACAATCATTACAAATATGTGAGGATTATGGGGGAGCAGACTAGGGAGAATGACAATTCAACCAGAAAGTAAATGTGAAATGCATATTGAATTAATGTAAGTAAAGACATGAACTGTGCACATATTTATCAATAAGTTACTTAGACAATAAATCTTACACATTACTTACAATGAAAAGCGTATACCATGCACAAAAAATGAATAATTTGCTAATTCTTTGATTGAACAAATAAGTGTAAAAGAAAAAACAACTGTGTAACCCATCATGAATTTATTCCATTATTAAATTAGTGATTGCCCGTTATTTGACCTGAAAATTGTAGATATGACTACTAAATCAACCATCATATGGCTTCAGAATGTATGAAGATACACCAACTTTTCCAATACAGTAGATGCGTACAGTATGTAAATCCAGGTGAATCGATACGGATACTTATTATTGTCATTAAATGTACAAGTACAATGTTAACCGCTCTGAACATTTGTGTTACATCCTATATTGGACAAAAGCAGGTACTAGAAATATAAGTAGCTTTCTTTCATCCACATCAGGTCATCACATTTATCACAAAGGGTGGGAAGGCAGTAAGAGAAAGCACAATGAACAGGATCATTTCTTGTAAATCTGTGCAAAAAATACAGAGCCATTAGTGGCCATGGTTTTTCTTATACTTAAGGAGTACACGACAAACACACAAATGGCGTAGTATTGGAAACTCCAACATAGATCCATAGAATTATACACTTACATGTGGAAACTGAAGTGGATTCTTACAATACAGTTAGGTTTATAAAGTAAAGTTATTTCATGACTATAAACCATGTGGAATAATTGATGAGAATTTAGTTCTATCTTCAGTGTAAATCTCATTCTCGGTCCATCTGAATACTTTGAACTTTTTACTTTATACTCAAGAGTAAGAGGATAATAATTATTATAGTAATATGTGTACTCCATACAAATGTTGACAGTGGACAAAATAACTATGAAACATGCATTACCATGGTAACACTTCAAGCAACATCGCGACATACCCCACTCACATGGCACAACAATTGATGAACAAGTCTTTTCGTTATTTGTCCAACACTTTACTCCACTTCATCTCATGCGTAGGCAAATACTCCAATTAAAAAAGTAACAAACATTGTAGAGAACACAACGTCTTGTAAAGAATAGTAAGGGGCGTACATTTCATTGTTTGAACAGTATGCATAAAGGAACAGAAGTGAAAGACAAGATAGATATAAAATAAATCTGCTATAACTATCTTTGTTTTTCTTTCCAATGGCCAGCAGCCTTGATTTCGATAGAATGTACTCAAACTCGTAGTTTAAGTAGAGAAAGTTTTGAAATGAAAGGAACATTGGGGATAAGGTTTGGCTGAATTCAGAGTGACAAATCAGAAAAAAAACACAAGTACTGATGAAGATGAAAGCGAAATTGAATGTTTGACATAATTATCAAAGATGAATTGAAGAAAATTGAACGAGCCAACTAATGTATTATCTGTTTTAACAAGTGTAAATGGACAAAGAAACCTTTGATGCACACAGTAAGGGAAGATCACAAATGACAAGAAACAGTTGAAAATAACTTGTATAGACCAGACAGCTAGTGCCAAATACATGCAAAAATTTGTAAATAGAAACATCACTGGCATCACAAACACATAGAACTGAAGACAACTCTACATAACGTCTGAAGCAAGCGTTGGTCGTGATAGACCCACCCTCAGCGTAGCTCACACCTCAAGCCTGTATGCAGGCAGACTGGTCTCCAAGTCCTGCAACTGGATAGTGCATCGGCTGACAGCTGGTGTCATGTCAATGTGCAACTCTTGAAGTTTGTCCTTGTTCAAGCCCATCCAGTGGCGCAAAGTTTCATTATCGTAGGTAGGGATAAGTGTAACCTCAAGGTCTTTCTGCTCCCAGGTGGCCTTTGCCTCCATCAGGGAGTCCAGCACCTGAGGGTTGGGTGAGAGAGCACTCAGCACGTAATACCTGGCTCGGACACGCTTGAAGAACTCTGTGTTGCTGTACGCTGGGTCGCCGTGGTTGGGGATGTAGGTCAGGTCCATGTAGAAGGAGGTGTGTGGGGGCAGCGGGGGAACCTTGGCTGACTGGGGGGAGGACCTGCTGGATCCAGGTTTCCTTGCTGCACCAGATCTCGCAGGGGCAGTGGCGGGTCTGCGCCGTGCGTCACTGGCAGCAGATGTGGTGGAGCGGGACGTAGGCCCAGTCCTGCTTGTCTTGGCGGCAGATGCAGGACGCTGGGACGACTTGGTAGGAGATGCCGCACCTTTACGACTGTCGCTGAGGGAGGGAGGGGGAGGAGAGGGCAGGCCCATAGGCTGACCCCACTGAGCTACAGGGTCAAAGTTTGCTCCCTGAAGCTCCTCATCACTCTCTGCCCCATCCTTGACTGGGATCTTGTTCCCTATGGCTTCATTCTCTGGGGATGATTCTTTCCCATTCATGTGAGGAGCTGCGGCCTCATCAACGTCTTTGTCATCATCTATGGCTTTACCATCCAGGGAATCTATGTCATCTTTTTCAACACTGGAGCCTTTCTCAGAGGATGCAGAGCTGTTCTGATCTTTCCCAATGCCCTCATCCTCCACATCTTCAAACTGCCTTTCTGCTGAGGACCTGAACTCTGTGTCTGCGGGCTCATTGAAACCTTTCTCTACTTGCTCCTCATTCTGTTTCTCAATCTCCTCTGAGGGTTCCCTCACACGTCTGACCTCCTCTTCAAGATCTTCCTTCTCAAAAGCATTAACCTCTTCCTCCTCCACACCATCCCCTTTCTCTCCATCCTCATTCTCCTCCTCGTCCACTTCTTGAATGCCTGCCATGGCTCTGGAGGACTCGTCAATGCCGTACTGAATCTTTTGCTCCATGGTGTGGCCATTACTGGTATTGGGCTCGTCGTTGGTGAACACTGGAGTCTCAAACCCACTGAGGGCTTCTTGTGTGGTGGCAGGGTAGTTAGTGTCTTCAGGGGTGGGGGGCTCGGGGGAGGAGGGGATATCTTGGGCGGGGTCCTCCTCAACCTCTTGCTCCATTTTGCTGAACTCTGACAGCTCCTCCTGGTCGCTGGCAATCTTGGAAGTGTAGTCTGGCAGGACAGGGGACTCTGGGGTCACCACAAGGACTGGGGGCTCTGGAAGAGCCTGGGGGCGGACATCATCTTCCTCATCTCCATTCGTTTGGACTGGACTGCCCAGCTCTGGCTTGGTCCCCTGAATGCTGCCGTTCAGCACAAGCTCACCATTTGTTTTCTCTACACTGCCAACATCCACAGATGATGGGAGATCAGTTGGGATTTTACTATTGCTTTCAACTACAGGTTTCTGATCCTCTGCCAGTTTCACCTCTGGCTCAGCCTTTGTTTCTACACTTGTCTCCTCCTTCTTCTCCTCTTTGGATACCTTCTCTGGGGACTTTTCAATGGACTTTTCTACTGATTTGGCCTTAGAGGGGGACTTTGCAGGGGATGTTATTTTAGGAGGGGAGGGTGATTTTGCGGGGGAGGCAGCTTTGGTTGGGGAAGTGGTCCCTGAGGAGCTCTTGGTGGGGGATGGGGTCTTCCTGGGGCTAGCAGACTTGGTGGGGCTGGTGGTACCTGCCAGACGTGCTGACCTGGCTTTCTGCTCCTCTGCTTTACTGCTGGTGGCCTTGGCCTTTGTCTCCTCTCTCACACTGCGAGTGGTGGACTTGGTGGGAGACGTGGCAGACATAGGCCGACTCCTCTCAGTCTTCCTTGGAGAGGTGACAGTGGTAGATCGTGACATGGTGGTGGTGGCTGATCGTGCTGTACCTCTAGCTGTAGTAGCGCCTCCTCTGGCTGTTGCAGCTTTCTTCACTGGGGCTGGCTTCTGGAGGTCTTTAGCAGTGCAAGTAGCATGCTTCAGGAAAGCAAAGGCCTTCATCTTTTCTAGACCCTCAGCTACTTTATGTTGTGGGGCGTTGCCTGGGAATAAGATCCTGACAATCTTCTCTGTTGGGTTGTAGGGTTTCCACACCAGCAGGGTGCAGACAGACATGGCACTCTGCAGTGGGAAAGGTCCAGATGTACCTAGATTGTTGGCCTGCTTGCCCCACAGCTGGTACAGCTCCTTCAGCTCCTTGCTGTCTCCAACAGGGTTCAGGATGTACATGTCCAGAGATCCGTGGCCCAGCTTGTGGTACAGATTGATGGGTTCTGCCGTGGGAGACTTCTCCTGTCTGGTGCAGACCTGGGGCTGGATCCCCAACTGCTTGGCCAGCCGGGTCATCTTGTTGGCCTCCTCAGCCAAGTTGATGAGTAGGCTGGTCGGCTTCTCATTGTCACCATCACCTTCCTGGGGAGCAGCTTTGTCAATGGCATTGAAATACAAATAACCAATCTGAGGATGGACATTCTCAATTGCCTTCCTCTGAAGGGCTGTATTAATGCCAAATATGTTATCAGCACCTAAGTGAGTCAGTAACATAGCATCCACACGGTCCAGATGCCTGGCAAAATCCCAAAAGCAGGCTTTTCTATTGTAGCCTCCGTTGACCAACAAGTTGAAACCATTGATTCCAAAGAGAGCAGAGTCACCCTGGCAGCCAGGGAAGATGTAGAGGGTTGGTCGGGTGAAGCTGATGTTGCCAAACTGCTCAGAGGCTTGTAGCATGTCTGTCACTTTGGTGACGGTGACAAAGGTACTGAGGTAGGCTGTAAACTGGACTGCCCCGCTGACGTTGTCTTGTTTCTGTGGAGGGTTCAGCTGGATCCTCACATGGTTGGTGAAGTCTGCCTTGCTGATGCTGGTGCCCCAGTGGCTGTCTGCCAGTGTGTGGATGGTCAGGCTGGCCTCGATGTTCCCCTTCAGGGCACTCTCCACCTCAGGGCTGCGGAACACCTGTCACAACACACAGACAGTCAGAGGGAGAATAATACTAATAGCTAATTTATATGGCACTTTTTCTACAGCAGGCACAAAGCGCTTTACAGCACATGTGAGAATAAAGACAATATCCTTAAAAGAATAAGAATAGTGATTGCATGGGTTGTTCTACGAGTGTATCTCGTACGAGTTTTACTCATACAAACCCTGAACAACAGGATCAATACACAACAGAAAACATGTCATAAAATAAGACACGGTCTCAGTTGAAACGAATTGATTCACTGACAAACTCCTATCCTATACTACAGTGTATGAAGTTTGCTGCCTGAAAAGAGATTTAGGATGTCATAGAAGATTTTGTGTAATTAAGACATTGCTACTTCTTTAACAGCTAGTGACAATATCTGAAACATAAAATTATACAATGTAATTTATGCCATGTTCTAAAGGAACACATTTCACTAGGGAAGTATATATCATACCTGTGCCAAATTGCTGAAAGCAAAGACATCATCTTGCAAAACCCAAGCCCCGGTACCTTGGAAGGCATGGCCGGCATAGATGACATACTTTGTTGAGGACGATATGATCAGCAGTTTCTGCAAAAGAATTTTAAAGACACGAGCAAATTAGATCCAGGTGAACAAAATTGTTCCCTTCTGAAGAAACATTAATCCGGGTGCCATACTTCTTTGTACACCTGCTATCAATCAACCAGGGTGGAACCAAACAGTAGAGGTTGAGAAGATTGACTTTATGTTAGTTACTGCTTTACACTGATGTTTCTACAAGGTTGATATGTTCCTGGAACCTAAATGGTTACTGTAGCTTACTTCAGGAACAAATGTGCTGTTTTGTGGTCCCTTGTGCTGCGAGCTAGTTACCCTTGACAGCCATAAATAGAACATACAATACTTTAGAGATTGTGGGCAGGGCAAAGCAAAGTGAAGAGAAAAACAAAAACTAAGAGGATAAGGGATAATTCAGATGACAAAGTATGTTGTACCTTGAATGAGTTTTTCACTGTTTGAGCCAAAGGGTTGACCAGAATGTCCACTAACAGGTTGTCAGACTGGTGCTGTATGACTCTCTCTCCTGAGATAAAAACAAACAAGAACAAAATTAATAAAACACATAATCCTGATTGATGTATAAATATATCTAGAGTAATAGACACGAGCTTAATAAATTCATGTCTTTCAAATGTAAATGCAAAATCCTACTACAATTCCTGCACAATGCTCTATTTTTACAATGAAGTTTGTAACACAGTCTATTGAAGACTATTGTCATATTGCTGGCTAGAAGAATACAGTTTGAAAGTATGCAAAGGACAGAGAGTATCACATCAATCATTATTTAACTTATTGAAAAGATTGCCTCTTATGGCCCCTCCTTCCTGGTTAAATATACAAAGATACATAGGATCAACACTGCCAATAAGAGTGTTTAGTGAAACAGCAATAAATATGATAAATACACAAACAACAAATAAATTTAAAGAAAGAAAAGAATTCAAACAATGATGACAAATAATAATAATACAAATAATAATAATAATAACAATAATCATAATAATAATCATAATAGCAATACAATTTTTTAATGTAATCCTGATATTATAGCAAAATAGTAAAGTCTTGACCACAATCTATCTACACGCAAGGCCTGCTAGAGGGCTGTTTACTTCACAAATCAAGACAGATTAGCTTGAGCAGCATACAGGGATTGACATTCATTGGGATCTCCAGACTGAATGCTATAATTGTTGAAATAAAATTGACACAGACAAGGAAGTAGCTGGAAATAGGTGGAAGCAGTCGAGGTGACAGACAAAGAGGACGTCTCGAGAAGCTGTTCACACAAAATGTCATGTCTATCTATCATGGCACAACCTTTTTATTGAAACTGTTGAGTGAAATATCTCAAGTGATGCAGTGAATAAAGGAAGCTTGTCTCTTGTCTTCTTCTTCCGTAAAGGCGCAGCCTCAGACTTGAGGACCAACACGACCATGTGCTTTGCGCTTCGGCAATCTCTACGTCTATAGGTTATTAGAGATGATTCTGACATAACGTTCACATGAACACAACTTTGTTGAAGCGTAAAATTTGAATAAAAAAGTGAAGACAACATTGTATACATGCCAACAACATGTTTTCAGTGACATGGTAAACTAAAAATAAAGGCAGCAGAACATAAGGGAAAGCAATCTGAAAGAAACCAAAAAATGCAAAGAAAGATATATCACATTCACTGTCATGTCAAGACCATTTGACATCACGGATGTTCTTCTTTTTTCTTCTTCATAATTTTGTTTTTCATTTTATGTAGAGTACGCTGAAAGAACAATGTAATTTGTTGTCAATACAGCCAGTCAATTTAGCATTAGCGTCATATACATGTATATCAAGGGGGCCTTTTGATGTTGGCACTACCTTTTCATTAGTTAATTGGGCTGTCAAGTAATCTTAGTAATTGACCGATACCAGTAGCTCTGAAAATGTCGGGACAGTCAACTCGTCAAAACCTTCCTCTCTCTATTGTTTTACACAGAAAAGCAAATCAAGCAAAACATCACTGAATAGTACATGTACAGCACAAGGGTGAAGAAGGATCTGTGATTATGAATAAAGCAATTTTGTTAGTGGATGCAGGTGTCAAAGTCAAACAACACTGAGAAGACTGGATTCACGCTCGGAAAGAATGATACCTGGTTTCTTGCTGCCTATTGACGTTAAAGAGAGAAGACAACATTCATTTATGACTACAACTCTTTATTTTTTTTTCTGGAACTGCAGGAGTACAATTTTCCCTGCGTCCATGATCCCAAACAAGGGACATTTGTTTAAAAAAAACCTTGAAGTAAACTTGAAAAATAAAAGGTCCACTCAACATTGTAATCCTTTTAGAATGGATTTGTTTTGACGACAGAAGTCTACATGTACTTCAACACTTGTTTGCTCCATCTTAATAAGCAAACAACACATTCCATCATCAACTCTTTAAATGAGTAAACTTATGAACAAAATATTTATATTTGTTCTGTCCCCAGCCCCTTATAAGGCATGAATAAAGACACTGGTACACATACCTAGCGTCATATTGATACCAGGCAAAATAGTGATTATTAATATAAGAATACAAAACTTGTGGAAATAAAATACAACATGATCAGTATGAAAAGTTCGCAAGCTAATATTGAAGTTTTTTAAATGTCTAAGAGTACAATATTCCTGTATACATCAGTACTATGCATCCCACAAGAATGAGAGAGTGATGCATATATAAAGTGCATGTTAGGGTGTTAATGCAAAGTGTTGCATTGTCTGAATTTCATGACTGATTAAATAGCATTCCTAGATAATTTGACATGTATCAAAATTCAACCTTGATGCCTCAAATCATTGGGATAACGATAAGGATATGATAATAGTGTGAGAAATACAAATAATGATGACGATGATGATGACGACGACGACGACGACGACGACGACGACGACGACGACGACGACGACGACGACGACGAC
>JAUELK010001355.1:2004-14465 GCA_031471215.1 Gastropteron pacificum | reverse complement strand
ATGATGATGATGATGATGATGATGATGATGATGATGATGATGATGATGATGATGATGATGATGATGATGATGACAACTAACATTGTGCATCCCTTCCTCACCTCATTTCTTTACCAGGTATCTCCCTGCGGGCACTTTCGACAACTGTCTTACCCAAGTCCATCAGCTCCTTGGCATGTGACTTTGTCAGCACCATGGAGGCATGTGCTTACTTTTATGAGAACAACTTCGTTCTTAAGGTGAAGCATCAGTTATGCTATTAATCTATGGTTTTCAAACATGTATTAATTTATGCTAATTCATAATGAATGGGCCTTTTAGTATATAATTTACAAAACTGTAAGATTAAGACTAGTTTATTGCAAAAAGTGAAAATACTGGACTGTTGCAAAAGGATTTCGGTCTAGGCATGCATGGACACTAGACAATATGCATAGATGGGGACTTTAAGATTCTATAACATGCCCCTAGGTGCCATACCTATTCTCAAGACACAGATCATCTTGTATTGTTGTTTCGCCCAGAAGCACAATGGGAAGGAGGATGAAGAGACTATCAATAGATGTGATGAAGAATTCCCAAAACTAGGTAGACGAAATCAACTTGGAAGTGTAAACAAACAACACAACAGTATACTGCTATTGCAGAAAACGTTCAAACTTATGATAAGGTATGATGTACCAATGCAAGCCACTGGAAACTCTTATAAAGTCGTCTGGTAGAGATTTTACTGATATATTGAGCCTGACAACTATAAACAAGTGTTTGTAGCATTTAAAGGATTTCTTTGGCGGTTGTAAACCTGGGAAGAAAATTCAGTGGGGAGTGGACTCTTTCTTAAAAAGGAAACAAAACACCAAGGAACACATATGTCTGCCTTAAATGTGTGGAAAATGAGATTTGGGGTAAATCAAAATTGCTTGCTTAGTAAAGTTTTTTTCTTGGTCTGAAGGAATTTTAATTAAGCCGCTGTGACAGTGTGAATCCAAATCCAAAGTATGATGGCCCATGCAGGGTTTGAACCCGATACATGTACCATTAAGACAAAGTAATCATTTTCAAAGATATGATTGCCACTTGACAAACTCATGTCATCTTGACTGATGAAACACTGGCGTCACTGATTATGTGGCAGCTGTATAAATTCAAATCCAAATAATGATGCCCCATTCAAGATTTGATCCTGGTACCATTGAGTCATTTTCAATGATCTCATAGCCACTCAACTTGCCAATGTCAACTCATTCATGGATCACCAACTTCACTGATGTGGCAACTGTAATATTAAAATCCAAATCATGATGGCCCATGTAGGATTTGAAATCATTATCATTGAGACAACATGATCTCATAGCCACTCAACCAGCCAATGTCAACTTACTTGATAAACTGAAGCACCAGCTTCACTGACGATGTGTTTGCATCCTCAGTACTATGGTACTTTCTGGTTTGGAGTTGCCATAGTCCTACAGTGCATGCTCTGTGCCAGGACATTTGGCAATTCCAGTGAGAACCCAGTGAAAGCTTTCCAGGCATACCTCCTGGGCCAGACAGGACCAGTGGCAGCCTTGGTGCAGGTCCTGGTCCAGACTCTTGCTGGACTGGCCTCCTATCGCTTTGCCAGGATGCTCTGGTCATTGGATCTCATTGCTGACCACCATGAGGTGAGCCATGATAGAAGAACTCAGAAGTAATACTATTACTATTAGCGTACAGCCAAGTCATCTATTGAATAATGCTGTCAAACAGCTGTTGTGGATTTTTTAGCATTCAATATTGAGCTTCAAATTCATTTTTTAACAAAGAGTCCTAAAAACAGACCCAATGACAGGTGACATTCAATACCTAGTTGTCTCAAACGTAAGAAACAGTTTTATTCTCCTTTTGTGATAGATTATGTTTAGAAATACAAAATGGACAGGAAAACCTCTTGTGTAGATTACTGTAGATCTCACGATATTGATAACTCATGCTCTAGGGTGGAACTACAGATTTGATAAAAAAACCTCGACATTTCCATTAATCTATTAAACAATCCCTTCACTCCTCAAATTCAACCATCAGATGTTTCAAGTCGAGAATGATTCTGTCCCCAGCGATTCTACGAGACATCTTGCAACAGTGATCTCGGTGTGACCTTTCTACTGGGCTTTGTGGTGGAGTTGAGCGCTAGTCTCATCGATTGTTGGCTTGGCATGCAGACTGTCTCTTCCACACCACTTATGGATGAATTGTTGAAGTACTCCAACGCAGCTCTCATGATCATCATTGGTAAGCATGGTTGGTTGCAAACAGACATTGAAACCAGTAAACCTTTTGGCAACTCTTTGATTGTGATTTACCAGTATCTTTTAATGTAGTAGTAAGTACATATGGTTTAAATAGAAAAAATGCATTTCTGTTCAAATCAAGATTAGAATCCATTTCTACTTAACAAGTTACTTACACATGCTGAATAAGGCTGTTACAGAGTTTTTTTACTCTTCAAGTCTAATTCTGGCCTGAATGAGTGCAATGCAGTCTCAGGACCTCTCTGAATTAGCAGAATACCTGTTGCAATACAGTCCTGCTGCTAATGTATAAGATTGCACATGATTTGGTCACTGTCATATCACATGTCACATCATTTCACTGATGCCCCAAGTACTATTTCTTTCATGAAACCATCGTTCACAGAGTTTTCCATCAAGAGCAGACGTTTGAGAAAAGTAAAAAATGCAACTATGTCCCAATGTATTTAATCATCTCATATTATTATGCCTTGTTGTGACAGGCCTGAACACCACCGGTATGTACTTCAACCCTGCCATGGCTAGTGGCCACACCCTAGGTTGCCAGGGCACTGCCTACTGGGAGCACTTCTTTGTTTACTGGATTGGACCTTTTGTTGGGGGAGCAGTGGCCCTTCGCCTGGACAACCACCTGCACCTGGATGTCTCAAAGAAATCCCAAGTGGATGAAGACAAAAAATCAAACTAGATCTAATTTTAGAAATAAAAGTAAGAGCGGGTTTATAATGTTAAATGGATGATAATGTTTCTTTTTTTTATGTTTTCTTTTGTTAATTTAGGATCTTTATTTTTACTTCCAGAATCAAATTCTTGAAATTAAAAAAATTGTTTAGCCAAGTTAGGTTCCTTTATTATTTATTTTTCTTCCATTGGGCAGAAAGGCATAGGCCTACACATATAGTTGTAAAAATATTCGGTTTAAATAGCTTATCTATTAGTTATGTAACTTTTTTAAAATTGAAAAACTATGATAGTATTAAGCAGGCATTTGCCATGCATACCCTAGCATGAATTTGGAGGAGATCAAAGTAGTATTTGTTCGATTTTAAATGGAAGAGAAAAGTTAGTTCTCCATGTATTTTCGTTTTTGGAAGCACTATCATGAGATTTAAAAAACCTTGTGTTCATCTACACTTCCTTTGCCCAAATTACAATTTTACCCATTCATATAGCCAAAAATAACCACCTCTACTTCAATTTAAACTGACACTGCATTGTACTCAACTCTCACTTTAATGTACATTGTATTTTACATCTTACATATATACCTGTGTATTATAGAAGGTTGATATTGGCATACACCCATGCCTATGTCTTGAAAGGCAATCGTTGAAATGTCTTGGGAAAAAGTGTATCTATTACCTTTTGGCATTGAAGTTGTTATGATAAAAATGCTTATGCTACCAATAAGTGACACTAATGTGTTGAAAGAAGGTTTGGATGATTTGTAGATGGATAAAAGCATGAGCCATGACAGTATGCAATTTATCTACTCGTATTCTGTGTTTGACACTATGAATTTCATATACATGCACACATGTCATGTTACAGATTCAACACAGTTGAAACAAAGTGTTCATAAATAAATATGTAGGCCTACAGCTTTAATTAACTTGTACACCTTTCTCTATAACTGCTTATAAGATGTATCAGTTATCAAAATCACAAAATGTTGTTGAATGCAAGGTCTCAAAAATATGTTCATGTGAAGTTATTTTGTTTTTCTCATAGCCCCACTACCCAAATGTATACAGTGTTCGCCAATACTTATATACTCTTTTCTCTAAACACATAGTATCTAAAGGGTGTCAAAATATTGGCATATCTGTTCAAAATATGTACCATCTCAGGATAGTCAGATATGAATCGGCTGATGCGATATGTAATGGACATGTTTTAACAATTTTTGTAGAGTTAGTGATTACAATGACAATGTGCATATCAATTTTTCCAAAAGGAAGTCAATATTGTTATTATCATGCATTTTAAAATTTTAATGTTTGAGATGTTGGTCTTGCATAGTTTTTATACACTCACAATATACATTTTTGAAAGACCCCACATTAATAGTATTTCCAAAGATTGTAAGCCTATTCTTCAGTAAGTTCTTAAAACGAATACTATCATGCAATTGCATTTGACCCATGAGACTTACTTTCAATCATGGGAGTACATTGAGATGTTGGTCTTGCATAATTTTTATACACTTACAATATACATTTTTGAAAGACCCCACATCAATAGTATTTCCAAAGATTGTAAGCTTATTCTTCAGTAAGTTCTTAAAACGAATACTATCATGCAATTGCATTTGACCCATGAGACTTACTTTCAATCATGGAAGTAGTATAAAAGTATTGCAAAAGTGTTAAAAAATGGAAAATCAAGTTTTGAATACAGATTTGTGTCTATTGTATTTATTTCAAAGAATGGGTTGGATGTACACTATGTATTTGTGTGGTTTATTAATTTACCATGTGCATTTTTACCTAGTTATATACCTTTTTGGTTCAATTTCTTGCTTTACCAAAACTCACAGGTTGTACAGAATAGATTTTTGTTGTTGAAAAAATGCATTTAAGAACACTAGTAAAGAAAAATCAGACAGTATCTACATAGCATAATTAATGGAGACTTATTGATGACATATCCTTGACAAGCTAGTGAAGACCTGAAATGATGTGTGTGGAATTCACATTTAAAGAGATCTTTTGTTGTTAAATTTCAAATTTTACTCTTACCTCATTTTATTCAGGTGGTGACCATGTTTACAACATCAAAATGTTGGAGCTGTGCTGAAATGTCTTTTGTTCATGGTTTATGCAATATGCGCCGTCTAGTGGTCATTGTTGCCACAAAAGTGTTTATTCAGCCCTCAATAGCAGCTGTTTCATTTGTTGATGGAATGAAGTTTGATTTTTTTCCTTGTTGTGTGGCTAGTTTAAAGACATTGTGATTGTCTGTGCTTGAATGTTTTCTAAAGACTACAATGTTTGAAGTAGCAATAAACCTGCTAATTCACCAGTGACATCAAGATGTACATTTTGGATATTTTCGTTGAAGCTGAAATGCCTGCAAAAATTATGGTACTTGCAACACTGTTTGATTGTGTTGATTCAATTTGAATTTGCTGAAAGTGTTACCTAGTTTAGTAGATACACATTGTCCAGCATTTCCATTCACATACTGTACTTACTAGTATTTTACTTCATCAGGTAACAGCAATAGCCAATCATTGTATTCAAGTCCTGCTTATTTAAAAATTCATACCACTATATGAGCTGACATCAATTATTCTATTAATATTATATTGTAATGGTTGATGCCTTTTTTAATGTTCTATTATAGATTTGTTTTACACTGTCAGGGTTATGATGTTGCTCTTCCCTTAGGTACTTGGTTCTTGTGAGCCAATCTGATGATCAGAGTTCACCAGTGTTGTTTTTGTGTGACCATTCCTTCCTTGTTGACCCCTTTAGCGGCTGTGTGATCCTCTCATTCTACCCACGTAATCCAGGAATTATTTATTGCATACGTTTATAGTAATGAACTCCATTATCATATGTATTTCTAAACTCTCATTAAGTTTTGTATACTTATATACATCATTTTCTTTTGAGTAATCAAAATAAAGGTAACTTATGTAATAGTATCCAGATTTGGGTCTTTGTACCTTTCTGTTTGTTTCTTTACTTTTTTTTCCACAACTGATGAAATCATGAAGTCTATGACATTGTAGCCTCAAAACAAAACAACCTTTATAATTAACAAAAACTGTTTAATTAACAGGTACATTGATAATTGAAAGGACTGACAGCAACATGTTGACAAATGATATATATTATAAACATATTTCAGCTTTGATATACATAGATAAGTGAAGCCATCCAAAATTACATAACAAAAACAATGTCAAGATCAGTATATATGCTGAATTTCTCCATGTACACAAAACATTTAATGAGTTTTATAAACATCATTCCTAATGTGAGAAATGGATTGGTTTAAATATGAGGTCATGATTAACAATACTTTCTCATTTAAAAAAAAAACAAATCAATTATTTTCAAATTTCTCCTTTAAATGTAATGAAATGTGAATATGCTTCTCATGCACAAATCACAACAGCTTGTCTAAGGCAATAGGTGGTTCTGTATCAGAAATAAACTTGATAAGGCTGGAATGTGTATAAATTAATAAATGTAAAAAGACTCATGTATGCATTGCATTCATTGAATTTTCACTTCAAACATCATGTGTAAAAGTTCTCACATTTGTTTTGGAAAATCATCAAAGGCTGTAGCATTTATAAAGGAAATGAAAAATAGACTGATTTCTACTTATTCTTCATGAATGATGAATTAAATGTGCATATCATTCAAAATGTATGGCCAATCAAATTTAGATGTACAAATTTCATAATGTAAAATGCAGGAATGTTTATTTTATACATGGCTTTGACAATCTTTGGATAACAAAAACAACTATTAACAACACAACAATTATTGGGTCAATGAAAGCTTTGGAATGGAACAGCCTTTACATCTATGGTGATTAAATATGAGCTCCATTGTCATAGTAGTCGTGCACCGATGAGGGTGCGGGGTTGTAGAAAGTTAAATTCTTGTCGGTGCGTAGGCCAAAGGAGCCATTGAAGACCCTCTCATAGTAAGATCCATCATCGGAAGTGGAGCTGTTCATCTTAGCCAAGAGTGCCTGTCGACGCTTTCTCCTGCAAGAAGAGTGAAAGAACAAACAACATAACCATTAAGTTGAACATCTACTCAAAATTGATAGAAGTTGATTCAAATCAATTTTAAAAACACAGGAAAAAAACAGACTATACACTACACTGGAGGGCAGAAGAGGCAGAGGACTACCAACAAGAAGATGGGAACAGGACATAAGAGACTGGCTGGGAACAACAATTACAGAAGCAGGCAGAATAGCAAAAGACAGTGTTGTATCGCAGGAGGGTTCAAGAGGCAACGTCCTGCAAGAGGACTGGCTGATACAGAGAGATACACTACATTTTTAAACAGAAAGAACAACAAGAAAAAACCTACAATCCCTCTTAACAATTGATGCAAAAAAGTAATTATTTGTGTTTACATGTTATTCTAGTCTCTCAATACTCTCATGACAAACACATCAGTACAAGAGGAATAATGAGCGCTTAAAAACATTAAGGACTAAAGTAGCAATGAAAAGTATCAAAAGATGAGGAACTCACCTGACGATGATGACTACAAAGGTTAATACGATGATGAGCAGTAAGAGGAAGGCAACTCCCGCAGACACAAAGATGATTGTCTTGGAATTGAACTCATCTGAGTTAGAGCTACGCCCACTGCCAGGATCTGCTGTGGTGCCAGGTGGTGGGGGCACTGTTGGGGTGCACGCTTCAAGAGGGCGAGGGGATGGGAAAGAAGAAAAATATGTATCACAGTCTTAGTCTCCAGTATTGAATCATTAGTTGTGAACACATCATAGCTGCCAAACAAAAGTTGATGAAATAAATCAATCTGCAGACAACAAACAAACAAAAGCAAACAAGTTACAGAAATGGAAACACAATCACAACAAAACAAAACAAAAGGAACAGAACTAAAATCAAACAAACAAATGAAATGGGAAAGAATTAAACAAATACATAGCAGCGCAAGAAAGAAGAGCAGTGTTTAGTGCCGTTTTAAGATAAAGTACAGACGCACCACACATTGATTCTCTTCCACCCGTGGGTCTTGAATTCCATTCAGACATTATTTCCAACTCATCTATGGTCTTTAATAAGGAACAAAATTGAAGCGTGAAATCATATATAATCATAAGCTTGTAAAAAGTAATGATGATTTCAAACTGTTTGGAAAACAGATGAAGAATTCCGAGTCTATTCAGAAAACGGTGTAACATTAGTTTTTGTTAACCTTTACATGAACTTACAGGTCTTGGTTGTCCAATCATCTGTATTCCTGTTAGAGTTACATGTGAGACAATTATCTGTTGGGTGGTCATAACCATCGCCATAGCAGACATCATTGATCAGGCACTTGGAATCCTGTAGAGCATAAACAATAATGACAATTGATTGATTAATTTAAAATCACGCCCCTGAAACACAGAGCTCAAGGCGGGGACATCATGACATATAATGTATTCAAAGGACAATGTCAAATTTGAGAGAACAAAATGTTGTATATTGAATATTGGTAATCTGAATTTTCAATCCTTGTACAAATTCAGTCAAACATTAAGTCTTGGTTGTGAAGAGTATTGGAGATCTTCATAGACTTTTAGGTACAACAATTAGAGCAGACTCCCGGCTTTAGGGTTTTCAGTAAACTATAGATTTTAGATACCGTATTGGAAGGATGAAGTAATGCTTGTTTTTTTATTAGATATTGAGCATGAGGGATGGGTAGGCCTACTCCTATAGGATTTGGTAGGTACGGTGATCACGGGTGACAAGAAAAGCTGGCAATTAGGCGGATCGGGCAAATACCCAAATAACCCCTTTTTCCTTGTGAATTCAAGGTTACAGCTCCTATGAAGCAATTCAACCAGCCGTCGGATGGTACAAAATGGTGGCCTACTTCTAGGATCAATTCCTTCGCATTGATTCTCAAAATCAGAAGATTGAAACATCCAACCAGCTCAAGTTTGTCTTGAATTCGAATGTAGAGAACTTCATCCTTGAAGGGTCTTTTCCATTTAGATTCTGAGACAACTTTCCGTTTTTTATCTTTTCTTTAAGGCCTTTACAGCAGATATTCTTGCTACAGTCCTCCTGTCAATGGCAAAGAGTTTTCCAATTTCCGTAAAGTTTGCCTTTTCTCTCTTCTCCTGCTTCAAAATTTCACTGGCCACTCCTATCAGGCCAACAGCATATTGCCATTTTTCGCCATTCTTTGTCTTGCATGGCTTCTTGCACCCGGTAGGATTGTGCAACCATAAACTGGCCAACGTACGGCGTGCATGTCAGGTTTCACCCCTTCGGATTAGTGGAGGGTGGGCTCTAAATATAGCATCATAGACACTTAAAACACCTTGCAGGTTTTATTGCTCCACAAGGGAGTGCCGGGCAGGCAGACATTCCGCTGTAGCACTTCATTACATCTCTCATTGGGTACAATGTCCATCACCTTCATTCATATTGACGGGCATCTAAGCAGAGTACATCAGCGGGTAGTGGGCAAATATGGGCTTTAATTATATAAGAAAAGAAAAATTCGGTACCACGCAATTCAGGGCCAACATGTGGGTGGCATTTAGGCGGAGGCCACTGTATTCTGGGAAGGATGAATTCACAAAGCTTCTGTGCAGAAAAAAACAAACTACAAAGCAAATTGGAAATATTGTTACAAGACTTAGCCTACCTTCATTGTGCACACTGGCTGATCTCCGTTGTCTCCTAGACTACAAGTCTTGCACTGGTCATTGTAGGCTAGCAGATACACAGACTCATTGCTTAGCTGGTTTATGTTGTTGCCCACACGAATGCTGTAGCTGCTGTTGGAGGGAAGGCTACACAGTACACTATACTGACTTCTGTAGGTATTGGAGCTGGATTGAACTGTTGCTCCAATAGAAGAGGCCCCTAGTTCATTCACCTGATGAAAAAGCAGCATCATGACTGAATGTGGTCTATTGGTTAAGTAGTAAGGCCTACATGTTTGTATTGATAGTTAAAAGTATCTCAGTTTGATCAAAGACTGGTTTTTCCCTCCACACAATCTTCATCTAATCTACATCTTAAATGGGTAGGCAAATGCAGTGAACAATTGTGTCAGTTTGTTAGCGTAAGAGTCATCCAGGTAGGGAAAACAGAGCATCTCTCGAAGTTTGGAAATGAATCAGATTTGTTTTTGATATCATTTATTGTTCATGGCATTGAGCTCATTGTGTCACCAGAGAGGCTGAATTTAAGTCACCTATTTTGACTAAAAACTGAAATGAAAACTCTTGTCAGAGCATTGATGAAAGCACCTCCATGGAGGTTAGGATAATGCTGGAATGAATCATGTCTGTAAGTAAAACATTATTTAAAGTGAACTGAGGTAACCATAGGGCCAGATGATATAAAAATCTGCAATTTTTGTGATAATTCTCACCTCAATAGGAGTGACCATGCAAACAGCTGAGCTGAAGAAATTCACTCCTTCCACCATGACTGTGTCACATTTTGTGGCTAGGTCAGTTTTACATAGTTTACTGGATGAAGTGGTTTGGAGGATCGGCACAACAGTTACTGGAGTACTGCAGTCACTGCCTGTGTATTTTTGATTACACGTGCATACACCTGATGAAAGTAGTAAGTAGGAGCATGATTTAGTAGGAAAGGATGAGGGGTGATGGGTAAACATATTACCAGCTCTTGCATATTTTATGAACATGTTTTTCCAAGTTGATGAAATGTTTACTCTTTGAAAAGATAACCAGTTGGTTGGTTGATACATGCATTACAAAGTTGCAGTTGCAAAATATCCACATTATTGAACCGGGAAAAAAAACCCAGATTGTAAGTTATAAGTTGACCATACATTTCAGGCACATTGAAAACACAGTATATTCTGTAAATCGGCTATTATATTCTTACCACTGTTACAAACGCCATTGCTGGAACAGTCAAGAGGACAAAGCTGATTGATGATGATGTTGGAAGATGGGACAACGGCAGGGTCACTGGGATCATCATCTACCCATTGGCTGGAGTTTGAGGAAATTGCCTCAAGACATCGCTCCTGTAACGTCTTTACATATGCGTCAGCCCAAGCGAGAGAGTCTGTGCGCTGAATGTCATTCACACAGTCATTAATCTCTGATATGAAATTGTTGAGGAGTTCCAGGCATGACTGGTAGCTATTCATGGCCTTGATCTTATTCTGACAGTAAGTCCTGGAGTCTGCCTCTGTGTGTCCAGAGTTTGTAGGCCAGCTGGGAGTCTGTAACACATAATATTTGCATTGCATCGCTTTGCATATATATCTACTAGCTGATTTACCCGTCGTTGCTCAAGTTGTTTCTAACAGGGACTTGGAAGTCATATCCACAAAACCTTGCTTTGTGATATAAGGTTTTGTGATATCTTCCTGTTAAATTTGAAATTAAATTATCATCCTACACTAGGTATACACTTGGGAAAAACACTTTGTAATTGTAAAAAAAAATTGCAACCAAGCATGAAAAGGGTACCCGACTGCAGGCAGTGAATATTGGTGTCAGTGTTAAAGTGCTATTGAGAGTGTTTCACCAGCTGATCTATAGATGTGTGCCTTGCAAATGGTTTTAAAAGAATTCAGGTCTGTATAGGTATCAATAATAAGTGAACAATGAACTAAGTGAAGTGTCAGGCCAGGGAAAGCCTTTTTTCTGTTATTGTTGTTATAGATGATTGTTATTTCCACCTGTGTCTGTCACATTTACATTGATTTTATCTTCTTTATTTTGCAGTGAGTTGGGAAAGGCAAAATGCGCACACTGAAGTAAAGAGATACAAACCGCATTTGGATCTTGTGGGGTATAGCCGAAGCCACCGATGGCCTGTCGACGTCTTCTTCTGTTGACATTTGTGCTAAGGTCTTGGGTAAGCACTGTGTCTGCTTGCAGGACTGCTGTCACATCAATACCTGCATGGAACATGTTGTGTCAGACTGTACTTCCAACATACACACCTCAGTTGCTGAGGTCTTAGTATGATTTGGTGGTCTAGTGGTCATTGCGTTACCCCCTCAAGTCAAAGGTTCTGGGTTTGAATTCTATGTGTGTCCACTCGATTTGGATTTGAAAGTATTTTCTTATCCACCACAAGGTGTACTCTTGGAATAAGTACTTTGTCACAGATTATTCACCGACTATAGACAGTGAAAGAGCTTCTCAATATGTTTGTGTGGTCACCGACCAGGCAGCAGGCAGACCCATCAATATGCCTCCCAGGGGGTTGAGAAGGCTTTTAGCTAATGTTGGTCCAGGGAATGCACTATATACATACAAAGAATTACTATCATGATAACTATTATCATATAAAATATGTTTCATAGTCTGGTTCCACACTTACATTGACAGTTTTGTGAAAGCCCCAATATGTTCATACTAGTAGACCCGGTGCAGCTTCGCTTGCAAACGATACAATGAGCCCTTTCCCACTATCTTTCCACTCTCATTTACAACTAC
>JAUELK010001133.1:0-14469 GCA_031471215.1 Gastropteron pacificum | reverse complement strand
CCCCCCCCCCCCCCCCCCCCCCCCCCCCCCCCCCCCCCCCCCCCCCCCCCCCATGGGGATTCCGGAGATTGTTTGTGTAGGCCAAAGTGGTTCCCATTGACATTAAATTGTTCAACGAAGTATATGTATAATATTGTTGTCAAAGAATGGTGTTAACGCTGCAAGGTCTTCCTTCGCTTCCCTGCTCCCTTCTCCCCAAGCTATGCTTTTTCCTTGTTGGTCCACTGCTCCATAAATGAACTCTGCATATAAAATTATGGGTCTAAATTCAAGAGAGAGAAAAATAGATTGCCAATGTTCTTTGTAGAATATGATGGTTGTCTGACTGTGTAAATGAAACCAGAATCCAATATGTTTGATTCAGTAAGCCATTTTGAAAAGAGATTTGAATAAAGCAACATGAAATCATATTAGTTGCTGAATTGGTGATCCCTATTCAAACAGTTTAAAACGCATTTTAGGAAATGAAGGAAAGTGTAAAAGGAAACATTTTCATTATATAAATACAATAAATGAAAACACATTGTACATTGTACATTGTTTTAGTTATAGGTAAAGAAAGTGTGTTTGAATGACTGATAGTATTTTCAAATGTTAGACATCAAAGGTCTCTAATGGACAATGCAATGTGTAATGGGTGTGTTAATGATTGAATTAATTAGGCGTGGTGTATGTTCCAATGTGATAAGTCATTGGTCCAGTGGTGTACATGTTAATGAGTGCTACCAGTGTTTCCATTGTCTGACCGTCCTCGTGGACGAGTAGTGAGAATATCGCAGCCCCACCCTCCGGGGCTGCTTCTGGTGACCATACGATTAATCTCTCTCACAGTGGTTCACCCTGATTGAAGGCAGCTTTGCTTGTTTGCTGCTCCTTCCCTGGTGATGCTTCAAACCTGCTCATACCTTGGGCTGGCGGGCTGGCACTGCCTACCTCTGCACAGAGGAGATGCAGGCCACGCTGAGGCCTACTTAACCAGGCCTGCAGTGGAAGCAAGGACCAGCCAGAGTAGATGCAGCACCAGCAACATCTACCACCACCACCACCCACTTTCTCTAGGTCCTTCCCCTTCCCTGTCCTGCTGCTGGGTGGGTCAGCGATGTGAGTTGACCCCCTGTCGCCAGGAGACACCGACTTTCTCTTTACTACCGGGTTGGCGGCATCTGGCTTCTCTGTCACCTACACACCTTGTCTACACGTCTGTGCGTCACGTCCACTCTGTGCAACACTTTACTTGTCCAACATACTACTTGTCTATTTATGTTTTGTTCATTTTTGTCCCAATGACTGCTGAACATAGTGTCCATTTCAATTTTCAAAATGCAATATTTGTAAAGTGCCAGATGTTTTTTGTGATTTCATCTTAGTTGACTTGAATTGGAATGCAAATTGTATAAGTTTTGTTTTCACAAGATATTATATTTCATCCATTGTTGAATTGAATTTTACTTCAATAAGCCAATTGAAAACTTGCTTGTAAAGTCTAAGGAGCATTCTACATATTTCACTCATTACTTTTCATTTGAAAGCAAATGTTTTTTCCAGCCCAAGTGAATGAAATGTGAATGATTACACAGTAAAGCAACTAAGACATCTTGATAGTGTCAAATAGTAGATACATGTATTATGATGTGATGTTAGGGTTCACAGTTAAATTGTTCAGTAAGTTGTATTTTTACTTTGCCCAATTGAAACACTATCTGCTTTTTCCGCAACCAATGCACTTAATGATTGAACTATTTTGCCCTGCTTCTGCCAACCTTTCCTGATGCTTTTCATTTTACCTGCTTCATCGATTTTACAATCGGTGCAATACATTATGTATCAAAGAAAAGAGCCATTCCCTCAAAGTCAAAGAGGACTGTACCAAACATCCATCATGCACATGGAAATCTTCAGATTCAGAGCACTGACAGTCAGGCTATCAATTTAAAGTGAACACTCATCATACCAAATACCATGAAAGAAGAAATCATTTTGGTATACTCAGTAATTCTTTGTCACTTTTCCCCCTTAAAAGGCAATTTGTATTCCTTGTGTAAAGCCTCTGTGTTTCAATTGGGCTTACATTCTGTGTGTGAGTTTTCTGTAATGTTTGGCTGTCCAACCCTTTGTGTGCTGTGTCTCTGATGCATCTTCTGTTGTCCAAACCTGTCCTGTCTCTGACTGCCACATTTTGTGGGTTAAGTTAAGCCGCAAAGCAGCAACAACAATGCATCTCCATGTGGAATTTAAATTGAATTGATAGAAGTCTTTTTATATTGATGGAAACTCAAGTCTGTCTTGCTGTTCTAACAGTTTGTTTATTTCTCATCCCTGTCTATAGGTGCAGCTCTGGAAGCGTGGAGTTCCTGGCATCTCCGCTGGGTGTGCCCAGTCTCCTGCACCTGGCCCGCGTGGCTGTGCGCTCAGTGACCAGTCCGGCACAGGTGGACACGGCTCCAGTCCCGACCATGCTGAAACATTTCCTCAAATACAGCGACTTCTGCGAGGGAGACTGCTCGGAAGATTTCAGCTACACCGTCAACAAACACAGCTGAGGGCCTTCGCGAATGCTTTGTGTGATACAAAGTTTTTTTACTGCTTAATTAATGTTGTCCTGTCTGCAAAGACTCAGTGCAAGGTGTATATACAAAATTCTTTGAGATTTGCCGTTCCTGTCAAAGAGATTGACAATGGAGCACTCAACGCTGTGTTAAATGTTCATTGGTTTGAAAACTCCTACACGAGCTCCACAAGAAGCCAGAAGTATTGCGGTTGGTTGTGTTGTCAATCGTTGTCAGAGCATTTGTGTGATATATGCATACCTTGTTCCTTTTTATTTCTTCTTAAATTTGAATAGGCAGTTTTGAAAGTGCTTCATATTCAGTTCAGAATGTCTTGATTAATTTTTGGTCTTTATTATTTGGGTTTGAACTGAGAGCATGTAAATGTTTGAAAAGTTGTAAACATTGATAGACTTGGAGAATGTATTGGAAGTTGTTCAGTAAAAGAATGACTGGAAATACCTGTTGGTGTTTTGTGAAAATTATTTGGGAATCTTGATTCTGCATGGCACTGATGTTGTTAATAATACATTGATGGGCTATAGAAGCACTGAGCTTAAGTGTATTTTGGGGGATGTTTTTGGTTTCAGAGCTTTGTTGTTTCAAGTGTTTGAAAGACCCTGGTCATATCATATTTTGCAATTTGTTTGTTCTTGCAAATTTACTTCAGTACCTCAGTCAAAACACTCAGCACACTGGTACCAAAGAAAGATCATCATGTCTTTCTGTTTTGTTTGGCCTCTTTTCTTTTTCATTTGTTGTACCAAAAATACGCTCAGCATTATGCCGCCACTATAGTAAAGCTGGCCTTCAAACCTTGCATGCCACCAACGATTTCATGCGTTGTGAAAGACTCGGTAGAAAGCAGACAAATGCGCTTTGTTTCCCATTTCTATGAAATGAAGTTTTTTTTTTTTAAAGAGTAGAACCGCAGATTAAGAATCATTTTTCACTGTAAGTATCATTGTCGTTGATAAGTATTATTCAGCAATGTAAACCATTAACACTCGTTTACTTACTTTCTTTTCAGTTCAAATGAAAGGCGTTGTACTTGACTTTTTCTCCTCACCCCACCCCCTCCTTTTTATTTCCTAAATATTTTGTAGTGTAGTCCCAGGTTTGTTCATATTTAAAGTAGTTTTGACATCATCATCATATAATTATTACATTAGTCACCCTGTTGTCGGGAGATTTCTCTTTTCCTTTACTTGGTTGTATTGTTTTTTGTAAAAATCAGCTCTGGAGGAAAACATAGCTGCTAACACGTAGAAATGTGATTCTCCTTTAATGGTCACTTGATGTACTGCAAAGTCAATTTCATAACTTAACAGCTGGCTATTTCTGCGTTGCTCTGCAATCATTCTTTGTTGACAAATTGTTGCCACAGAATGTTTTCAATTTTGAAATGTAAATTCTCTAATTCTAATGGAATCATGTATTTTAATACATATACATGTCTTTTTTTTTTTTACTGAATGGATACCACATGTGAATTCAACACCTTTGTGAAAGGTGTGATGAGCTTGGTTTGCTCAGAAAAAAATGACGTTTTAAAATGTGTTCCCCATTCAGGCCACATGAGTTAATGAAGGGAGTATTGTTATATCCTGTCACACTAGCAGGATTGTTTGAGCTGTTTTAAGTGTGTCATCGTTGCATTGTTTCTCTGGAACCCTACAAGAATCCTGTCTGTCTATCATGTTGCTGTTTTGTACAAAAATGCAGTTGAAAGAATCTCATGGCTTGTTACTTTATTTCAAGAATTTGAATCCTCTTCCTCCCTTGTAGGAGACAAAGACACATACAGAGACACATACAAAGACACACCAAGACACACACAGCTAGTCACGTTTATCATACTGAAGTATTCACACAGTTTGAACAGCTCCCTGGAAATACAATCTTTCTTTGTTTGTTTATACAGAGATGTTGCCTGAAGTATGGTTTACAACATACTTTCCATTTTCTCCTTGATGAGATGTGTTTCAAGTTCACCAACTTGTATTAGATCTTCATTTTGTATACCTGTACAAGGTTAAGGCACACTCTTTGGTTAGGACCCACCCATCTCTTTGTAGACTGCAGATATTTTAAATAATTTAGGCATTCCATATCTTATTTGAAGGTTTTTTTGTTTTTAAACATTGAACACCAATGTGTTAATCATATGGAATAGAACAACAGTGTGTAATTTTTGTTTCTCTTTCTTTCTTTTTGTTCTGCACTAAAAATGAGATTTTGCAAACAATTCTGCATATGATTTTAAATGAGAATGGACATGATTATCAGTACTTTAAACTTACTCTTGGACAGTGTACAAAAGTTCTGACCTCTCAAAAAATGTGAATGGCATGATTTCATTATTTAAAAAAAGTTAAACCAATACACTTTCCTTCAATCATCAACTAAACTTATTCTGCTAGCTCATTCCTAATGACACATTTTCTTCTGCAATCTACTGATTTCAGCAATCATTTAGTGCCATACAGTATACACACATCCTTATATTGCCCTGGCTGTTAGAAAAAGAAGACATAGGAAATGTAACTGTCGCCCTAAGTTAGGATAGATGCAGAAACGGGGTTCAAGATTTAGCTGCGTCATGTTTGCGTTGTCCCTCAGTGTAATCACCAGCAACAGTATTGTAAATAAAACCATGAATACCATTTGCTTACACGGTCAGTTCTCTTTCACACATGTACATAAAGGTCAGTTCTCTTCCACACATGTATATGTAACATGTACATAAAGCCAGAATATTTGCCCAGTAGTCAAAGGGTTCCTGTTTCCATTTCGCCATATTCATTCATGTATCACATTTATTTCTATGCTTCATTGTTAGCTGTCAGAAATGTTGTCAATTGCACATACACTACCTCCAGATCTGTATGTCAAGGTTTTTGAGAACATGTGTCTCTGAAAAATGAGACTAAGGGAATTCAATTTGATACTGCATCTTTTTCTGTGGTTGTCGAAAGCCCTAGCTTCCAATGTTTTCAAACAGCTTTATAAAGACACAAAGGGATTGCAGGCATTTTCTTTTCATAATACTTTTAATATCACCACAAAGGATTCTTAATTTGATACAGTGGAGTACTTCTTGGGATGTAATGAAAAAGATTGATAGTGATATCTTAGTGCTTTGACATCAGTGTTGCATCAAGATAGTGAATTAGCTTTGGCTTCTTCTTCAATATTGTGTACTTTTGTATTTTGCTTCTATTAGGAACACACTTATAGTTTATATAGGCCTATATATGTACTTTAGAAGTACACAACAAGATGAAGTGATATGGGGAACATTTAAGAGGGCATTATTTTTGCTATCATGGTCTAGGCCTACTAAACTGAAACTTGCCCTCATGTTTTTTTCAAATTGATAGGACTCCACCTTGTCTTGTCAAGTTCACTATCCCTGCCTTTGGAGACTTATACATCAACCCACACACATGTGTAATCTAATCCCTGGAAGAAAAAAAAAAGTTTCTTGAACTTTTGTTGAAGTCGAAAGGTGAAGATGCAAGTGTATGTATTTCACGTGTATTATATGTATAAAGCTCTTTGAATTCTTCAGCCATAGTTGTAGCTTACATGCAACTTACTTCATATGTATATATTCTGCTGCTCACACTTCTGTTGTGTACATACTTGTAATCGAATAAAAGTTATTTGAATATAAAGTAAAGGACTTTTTGCTTTCTGTATTCTTGGCTATGTATATTTACTGAACAAACTTCTTTTCAAACAAGACCATTATCTTGAAGAGGCCCATATCTGATATGGAAACTTTTGAAATCAGCACATAACCCTTTTCCAGCTAGTTCAGCAAATTGCACTTTATAATAAGTCATTTCAAGAAAAATCTTCTGTGACAGATCAACGCTCACTCAAAGACTGAATTTTGTGTACATGATGAACAAAGAGTACAGTAGAACCTAAACATAGCGGCACCCACATCTACACCAGGAATCTCCCCTTTTTAAAACTATAACCTGTGCTTGGATACAATGAGGCAAGGAAAGGATTGAACTCTGATACGGCGGGAGAGATCAAGTGAGCTCTAAGGTCTAGGCACCGATTTTTCAGGGAAAGTGGTTGAGGTGGGGACTGTTGGCGGGCTCCAAACTGGCCTGGTAGTGGTAGTCAGTGGGGCTACGTGAAAACAAAATTCTACCACTGAACCAAAGAGTCCATCTCGGTGGCACTTGGGTCGCATAAATCTTGATGAGCTCGTTGAGGTCCAAGCAACCCGCACTGCATTGATTGTTTTTTCCACACATTGCGTCATCATACAGACCTATGGTTTTAATTCAATAGAATTGTGCTATGAATTTCCAATATATATCATAGGAACCAGCATTCAATACTCTTTCAGAAAATATGGTTTTATTACTACATTCTTTCCATCACAAATAAATTCTCTAGGTTTGTTTCTCTGCGGTCACGTCCAAACCTCTCTTCAGCGCGCTGACATGAATCTGTGCCAATCGTGCTTAAACAGGCTGAGCGTCAAGGAGTTAACATGGAATGGAGGTAATCCGTGAAATGATGTGGATTTTTCGTACAAGTACATGCATGTAGTATTTTCCTATGATGCCCTCTGTATGCCTATAGCAGCAGGACTTTTCTCCCGGAATCAAAAGTCTTTCAATTACCATGTTCTACTGTATATTCTATGATTTATCTTTTCTTAAATCAAACCAGCAAAAGAAAAGCTTAGCAACACGAAGAGGAAAACGTCAAAACAAAGAAACAAGCAAAATCATGTAATTTAGATGTATATAATAGATTTATTAATACATGTATCACATTAACTGAGAACTGTATATACAGTTTTTGAGAAATTTCATTCGGTGTGATTCCTTGACAGATAAAATATTTGCTTTACTTGAACTTTGGCTATAGGCCAATTGTGTACTGCTGAGACTCATCAACTCAATACCAAAGTAGCCATTTGACATGTAATTAGTAATGTGTAAAAGTGAAATGAATAAATAACACAAAGAACATATACAGAATGACACTTGTGTGGTTATATAGAAACCAGGGAGAAATAAAAAAAAAAAAAAAAAATAGAATCTGAAATCTCATCTCAACAAAGTACAAAGAGAATAATAATAGACACAAAATACATGGAAATAATGTTCTCATTGAACGAAATGTGGAAATGAAGCAGAATAATATGTTAAAAAAGCAACAAAGTCCCCAATTCAAGACGTACAACTGGACACTTTTGAGCAGAGCAATATGAACATGAAAATATAAGTAGGGAGCCCTTGTGTACTATTGAATGAAAACAAAATTGTTTCAAGCTCTATGTAATAACGCAGGTATACATCAGTATTCAGGTAATGATTCTGAAAGCCATACTTCTCTGTACATCATATTCTACAAATGTTTTTTTCCTTAATTACCAAAAAAAACCCCCAACAAAACCTACCTATATGAATGCTTCTATAATACTGATACATATAATGTAATAGGGAAAAAAACAACATTTGAAAATCAACATAAAAAAGTGAATAAAACAAGATTTCACTCACTGCTACATTGTACTACTACAGTGGTCACCGCCTAAGTGGTCTCCACATATTTGGCCGATCTGCCTAGAGGGCCACAATCATTTCGAAACAGAATTTCCGTATATATTTCATACTCCCTGAAAAATCCGCCTAATTGTCCGGTTTGAATTTGATGGACAGAAAAGAGCAGTGAGAATTAACTTTTACCTCAATGTTCACCCAGTCTGACTGATGGCACATACCCACCCGCTCGCTTATCTCTTCTACTGCATAATACCCTTCTAAAGAACACACAACACATGACGTTGCTCTGCAAATACTTGATTTATGATTGGGGAGGGAGATAATTTTGGTGGCAGTGACCACTGCATGGTATGATGGTGTTGTCAACTTGAGAAAGACTACTCCTTAACCACACACAAACACACAGAACTTCTAGTAATGCAAGACCGAAGAACTAGAAAAGTTTGTTTGCATACATGAAACCTAAAATGTGTGTGCGTTGTTACAAGTACTGCCATCGAGGACATAATCATGACAATGACACGAATCATGAATTGCATTATTATTTGACTGTAGCCTTCACATCAAATCGATACTGCGGCTGTTGTAAGGACACCTAGAATTGCTACAGAGGGGATACATTCTGTCATTAAATAAAATATTTGATCAATGTAAGAGGGTGAAACAAAACAATGATAGCCAAAAAGGTAAACCTTGCACTAACAGTAACACACATATTCCTGGCTCTATTTCAAAATTGACACGGATGAAACTACAAATCGTAATCTAAATACAGGTTGTGTGTGGTGGCCATATTCATATAATTAACTTTGTTTGATTGCCAAGCAGGCGACCCTGGTTTGAATCCTTGGGCATGGAAATTTTCGATATGGTTTGTAGGCAGCTTATACCCCCCCCACCCCCCCCCCAAGAGATGGACAATAATTATAATACATGTATCAATTTGCAACTACAATTTTAGGGGGTGTAAAAACATTTATTTTAAAGGAAATTTTGTTATGTTAACCTTCACCGTACGTCGTGGGTGTAACTGTAATACACCCACTAAGCAATTGAAATGGCTGCTATGTGAAAAACCATGTGAATTTCAGAATGAAACTCCATCATCTATTCCTCAGGCACCCATTAAACTTCATGAAAATATAATACCAGTATTAAAGTAAAACCCGTATCGCCTTACAGCGACGTTTCGTTGAAGCCGGCATAGCCTAGGTCTAGATCTAGCCTAGATCTCGGCAGCCAGCCGAAGCCACGAAAGGTAGAGCTAGGCCTAAACAAGCAGTCACCGCAGTCTCGTCTCGGGCCCATTATAATTTACGCCACGCATATGCAGCCTCCAAAAGTTTCGCATTTTAAAAGAGAATTGAATGCCCTTTCTGATGAACCAACTTTAATGACGAACAATTAACAAATAGTGGGAGAATTCATCGTTGCTGGCGTACGGGTGTGCATTACACCCAAGACGTAGGAATCGTAGGGTAAAACACGACGTACGGAGAAGGTTAAAAAGATGCACTCACTCATAATGTATGTATCTCGTTGTGTTTAAACAGGGGTAACAATGAATAATAGCGTATAAGAGCAATGCATGTCGTCTGTCCTCAAGTTTGCTGTAAAAAATGTGCCGCTGTATAATGATGTAAATCTACAAGACAGTGATATTAATATTATCCTCTTTATCCAATAGAGTACATGTAAACACTGCTCATGGCCATAGCTAATGAGACCAACGTGTTCTTCCATGTCACAGTCACACACCACGGCGGGAAAAGTCTCATCACTATCGAATGAACAACATTATTATCTCCATCATAACCATCTCCTTGATTTGATATTGATACCATAGTATAGCCATAATGTTGTAATTGTAATTGACAGTGACAGAAAGTATAATTCTCTACGCCGACACTGTGTACAAGTTAGACTTTGTATACTATAGTGATATCACATACATGTATAATAATAATATATACATTGATGTGACAGCCCAAAGGAATGGAACTTTGCACCATCACAAATCACAATCAATTGTGTTCATTTTTAACAGCTTTAGCAATGTGGTGATATGAGCCATTCAATATCTGTTTTAAACAGCATGGCAATCCATCTTTTATACCTGTCAAGCCTATATGAAACAATGAACACAGAACATTAAAATACTAAACAATCCAGTTATCTTTTAGTTGTTATCACACAACAGTTACATCATGTATAATAATAGCATATCAAAACACTGACACTACTACTGCTAGTGGTGCTAACATTGATTGGTTTTATTTATACATACTATATCTAACCTGATGACAAACTTTGTACCCCTTCTCCCTACAAAAAAAAATATTCATGGAAAAAGAAGGGGGAAAAAAGACATCCAGTCAAACCATTCAATACATAACAACACAAGATTATCATGAGATAATCCCATAACCGGTAGCGTACTACATAATATATATGATTTCCAGGTGACTAAGATGTCAGGCATTGTGACCAACCAGTAGTCTTGTATATAAAAAAAAACCAAATCCCTTATACTTATATGTATACCAGTGATCTCTGTAATATATTGGTTACTGCCACACATCCCACTCTCACTGGGGATGAGAAAAAGCAGGTAAATAAGACAAGCAGGCGTGTCGTCAATTTACAAAACAACAAAATCACACAGCAAAAAGGGTCTTTATCTTCATTTGGTTGAACAAGGAATGGGCTTCCGACTACTTTAACACATAAAGTACAACAGACATCTGGCTTTGCCAATTCGCGATAAGTCTTACTTATTGAGCTATATAAATTCAGTTTGTATCCTTTAACACCATTGAATTGAACACAGCCCTTTTAAGTGTTAAAACTGGTGCGCAGTAAAGGCAAAAACAAATTGTTCATGCCCTCCTCTACATCAAGTAAATTGGGGAAGGAGACAATGCAGTAAATGGCACTGAAGGAGACAAAGTTATTATGGGGTAGAACAATAGATGCAAGGAACAGACAAACATATGATTATGACAGATGACACGTTAACTGAACACTGCAATTTAACAATGCACATTTCACCAAATCAACTTGATTTCTTTGTTTCCACATATCAGATTCACATTCATGGTGTCTTTTGAAAAAGTTTTATACACATAGCTGCCTCTCATCTCAATATCTGTTACAGAGTACAGTCAATATCAGCTAAGGCTTTGGTCATGGGGAGCTGGGAACATGTATCAGAGAGCCATATTTATAGGTGAACACATGTAAGTCAGAAGAGACCATTTCATTTCACGAAAAAATTTGTACAGTGCCTTTCATATACATTGTGGTGATACTCTGTGTAGTAGCAGCATGACTCATTTTGCATATTAAAAAATTCTACACATATCTTAATTTTACCCACATCAAGATGCCAATTTAGTTTTGTTTCTTTCAAGATCTACCTATCTTGACCTTGAACACTATCATTCACTCAGTGACGATGAAAAAAACATACTCACACACACACATGAATCCTGCTAAAGGAGTTCTGACAGACAGACAGACAACAACAGAACTGTTTCACTTGAAGTTTGAAGTGATGAACCCTCATATGCTGCAATGATTGTCAGTCATTCCTTATAAACACACAGCTGTAGCATTGATAAATCATATGTATTATTATAGAATATCAGTGAGGAACGTCTTGTCACAATCCCAGTACGAGGAGAGTTGGCATGTACAAGTGATGAAGATGTGAAATTTTGCTTACAAGGCACTGAGATGTACATGGGGAGAGCTTGTGTGGGCCTCCCTTTATAAATCAGCACTTATCTACAATGTATGTCAAAAGTTTCGATTTTAAAATGGGGGTAGCTGCTTAAAGAATGCAGATGATGAATTTAGCAGAGCAAATCAATAATCAGAATGTTTCAAGTTCAAGCATTGAAAATTGCTTTATTATTACATTTGAATGGAACATTTCTCCTGAATCGTAAATGCAAACTTTCAAAAGTGAGATATTCACATAACGTCTTAGTGTGGCTCGAAAAGTTTTATACTTGAGAGCTGGAATATTTCAATCAATGCATTTATGTGATCATTTCTTAAATATTGGCCATGTAGCGGAGGTAAACATCTTTTTTTTACTCCCAAACTCATGTGGCTAGCCAAACAATGGCCACAATATTCCATGGTGAACACTGCTTATCTCTGTGATCTAGCGCAAGTCCTAGGTAATTGAATAAGAAAGATGAATTTGTGTACATTGCTCAATCAGCGAAACAGTCCCATGGTCAATAAATATAGATTGCGTGCTATGTTGTGGGGTCAGCTGTAAAACATCTACTTAATGGGCTGTGATCTTGGATGGGTGAGGAGAGTCTTTGCCATTTGTTGTGGTCAAAAGATATCGAATGATTAGAGTGTGTGTCAGATACATGAAGTAGTGTGTCACAGTTAGATGTAGAGAGTGTGTTGTATGCCGTCGAGGTCCGGGGGTGAAGGGTCTCTCTGGTGCGTAGTACTGTCGTCGTGGTGCAAATGGATCTGTGACAAGCTCTGTGTGGCCAGTGCAATGTCAGGCATGGCCTCTTTCACTGCCCTCTCACTGCAGGCCTCTCGCTGGGGACATATAGAATAATAATAATAAATAATAGATAGCATTTATATAGTGCTTTTCCCTGCTCTACGGCAACCTCAAAGTGCTTTACAGCCACTGTAAGTATAACCCTGACAAGGTTCTTTAATCACTGCAATGGAGGGAAAACAAAGGAGCTTGTATGTTATTTTATCTGTTATAATTATAAACTTCATTAAATCTAATAGATCATAGAAAATTCATGACAGTGTGTATTATTCCTTGAGCGAGACAGAGACAATACATGAAGGCACCTTGAATTGCTGATGAACTATGACCATGCATTCCAGAATCAGATAAATGAGAAGAAAAAACACATGTCCAGTATATGCGAGAGCTAAGATAGTAAAACAGGAAGATAAAGAAAAAATTGAGGAAAAAACAGAAACAAATCCCTTTTAACAATAATTTCTCACCTCAGCGACCCGATAGCCTAGTCTTGGGGACACTGTCCTGTCGGGGCTGTTACATTTGAAGTGTATCTGCGGAGGCGGCTGTTGCACCAAGTGGGAGGAGGGTGGAGGAGACCTTGCAGACTGAGCTTGCTGCTGTTGTTGCTGATGATAGCAGCACTGCTGTGGCGTGAAGTTTGTCCGTCGCCGGTGACTGCCACTGGTGTAGTAGGACTGGCCATTCTGCAGCACCTCCACGGCACTGTCAGGCAGGCCAAACTCTCTGACAACTCGTAGCTGGATGCTCAGAGCTGCCGTGAGGGCCAGGGCACGCTTGTCACCACAAGGTAGACCGTTGATCCGCTGTGCCGCCTTAGACTGCATCAGTTCTTGCTCTCGCTCCAACATTTTCACGAAAGTTGTCCTATCGGGAACTGAGAAGAAAGGTAAAAATAGTTTAATTCGTAGATATATAAACGCAACCTAAATTATATATCTTTTAGTTTGCTGATATCCTCTATTCTATCAAAGCTCTTTAACGGCAATCATAATTGGGAGAGAATAACATCTTTAGGCATGACTACCTTGTAATCAAGATGAACTCAACTGATTGGCAAATCTGACCATTTTCAATCTAATCTACAAACAAGAGCAATGATACTATAACAAGATTGACCACCACAAGCAGTAAGACGCAAACCCCTATAGAGTCAGTGTTGAAGCATCTTGTAAAACCCCATAAACATTTAAAGACCGTCGGGGAAAGGTCATTTTCTTTTCATGCTGCATCTGTGTGGAACGCAATGCCAGCATATCTTAAAAACATACCTTTTTAAGGAATATAATATAAACTCTTTATGATTGATCATGTGTATCATGCTATGTTATATTGCATTTGTGATTGTGCCTGGGTATTTTTATTGTAAAGCGCCTAGATCTTTTTGGATAGGCGCTATATAGAAATAAACTGTATTATTATTATTATTATTATCTTACTTGGAATGGTTCCAGCAATGACGTCCACTGTGGAGACGGGAGAGCCAGAGTAGGGCAGGGGCAGCTGTCCCTCACGGTCCTCCAGCATGTACAAGGTGTCAGGGATGGCAGACATGTGCAGGGCTCTCACACGCCCACCAGACTCCTGGCCCTGGCTGTTCAATTCCTCAAGCACATTCTGAGGACAGAACATAATGAAAACACATGACAGAGCCATCGAGTCAAGTTACAGTGTACAATGAGGCAGTTAATAACAATAATAAATTATTTGTAAAGCGCCTAAAATGCACATAAAAGTGCTTGATGGCGCTGTATACATCAGACCTGCCACAACCTCCAGATCAAAAAGAGGAATCAGTGCCTCAAAAAAGAGGAATTTCAGGAAAAAAAGAGGA
>JAUELK010001132.1:1322-24200 GCA_031471215.1 Gastropteron pacificum | reverse complement strand
AGAACTCCAGGGCCAAGCCGAGTGCATTGTGAAAAGAAGAATGGGCCCGGAGTCAATTACAGTCAATGAAATAACAGGTGCGGCCTAGCAAGAGGATGGATAGGGGGGAGTGGGGTGGAAGGCAGAGTAGTTTTCCTTTCTTATGTTGACTTTCTCTTTACTCACGTGATTTCAATAGTCCCAGCAATGTCGATTAATGCGGGTTCTACTGTAATTACTAATCTTATCCTATTCTACAAATCAGCTTTGGAACACAAAACATGAAAGACTCCTCAACTTTCTGTACCAAAAATGTAAACAAAAATTCGCTTTTTTTCTCTTTCTATATATTCATGATGTTCAGAAAATGTACCGGAATGTACTTCAAATCGAACAACTTGATAATATGAAGAAAAATGTTGAAAAAACAAAACGAAATGTGCTGCAATTGTTCCCTGGTATGTTTATCTTGAATAAATAATAAACTAATGATCTTCGACTTTACGTTGTGAATGGTGTGTCTTCACAATGTAGTTATTGACACTTACCTTTAACTTTGACTTTTTCTTCTTGGTTGTAGGCTCTTGCATCTCAATCGATGTAGAACTGTCCATGTCTTGAAGAGCGAACTGTTGTAGGAAGAAATTAATAATCCTTATGACAATTTATCTCTTGCTATTGGATCAACACATTGTTGTCATGCAAGAGCTTGTGTGCTCCTATGAATCTAGAGGTGATACCAGTTTTGATGCAATCATACTGGAACAGCGCCAGACAAAGGATGACCCACCCCAGTGTTCAGACAAGGCTTGCCTTCTTAAATATATTCCTTTTACCCCAACACAATTAGACTTTGGAACTCACTGCCCGATGAAGCCAAATTTTATTTTGATGCAGACAGCTTTAAAGCCCACCTTGAAAAAAATTACAATTCCATCTGCATACTAGATATCAATACTAATTTGAAGCAACAACTAAGACTTCTTTGTGCAAGCCAAGTCATTACTTCACCAACCACCCTTTTTAGCCATTTTATACTCTAGGAGTCGAAAGGCTAAGTAGCAATTTTACCACGCGCATTGGAGTACTACTCAAGTCTGAGTGATCCAACTTATTGGAAGAAGAAGAAGAACAACCCATACTTCCTACATTTGGAAGTGTAACCAAACGATACTACTACTTTGCAGCCTAGCTATACCATCTACAGTATACTCAATGTCATTAAATTATAGTCTGTATTGCTTAACCCAAACTCATTCTTTATTCTTTTTAAGACTTGGGAGGGGAGAAAAATTCAAGGAACAGTAAAAAATAACTCGTTTTCATGGAAAATGCAAAATCAATTTGCAACTGTGCTGGTATGGTACACATTAGATCTGATCCCAACTTGAACACCAAACCAAATAAATTAAAGATTGAATTACTACATTCATAATGAATAAACATAAATCACCAAGTCATTGCTTTCTAAGATGACTCCAATTTCCCCCATTCTTTGACTGCCCATATGTAGATATGGAACAAAATGTTATATTTTAGATATTATATATACATTTCTTTCCCAGAGAAAAAGCTACAATGGTAATGGAAATTGACATGACTATGGGATTGCCTGCTTACGTTTCCTCCTGCTCCGTAGTCGTATACAGGATTGTTTAATCCTCCAACTTCTGCGCTCTCAGTGAGTTGTTGGCGTCTGGAAAACCTTTGTCGTACAGAGTTACGGACAGCATCTCTGAAACACAGAAAAAAAACAACTGGTCAAGCAAAGGCATCCAACAATCTTCAATTAGATGTTTCCAGCGAGTCGTGGAAAAAAACATAGACCTGGGACAAGCAGTAGTAGTTGTAGAAGAATAGATGATAGGCGCTCATATTGTTGTGTGCGGCACGTGCGTGTCGTAATTTCCTTTGTTTTTGTTTTTTTTAGAAATACCCAGGTCTCAAGTTGCCTTTGAGGGGCACTTTACATAGAGAAATACATCGGTCATTCAAAAAGTGAGTCGCATCGAAGAAGGGGTCGCTATTTAGGGGTTCCATATATATTAAAAGCAAAACAATGACGATCATAATTTATGAACGAGCTGCAAAAAGAAAGGGGGGAACCCATTGACAACCTTGGGTAACCTTTATCCCGTGTTATTAAATTTGGTTGCTTCCCTTGATGATTCCTCCCTCCCAACCCCCCATATTTGGAAACCTTATTATAGCGACAAACTCTTTATAGCGACATTTGATCTTGGTCCAGATGACGTCGCTATAGCAGGGTTGCACTGTATTCAACATTTTTTAATGTAGTGCTTTTTAAGGAAATTGTCAGTGAAACTAAATTCAAAATCCGACCTAAAAATGTATTTAATACGCAAGTACTTGCACTAAAAAAACACATGTTGTTTTTATTGATATTGTGGTAAACTCTAAATAGTTTATGTTGTACATTGTAATACATTCCTGTGTGCCTTGTGTGTAATATGTTTTTAAAGTGTACCCTGCCTTGATCTCTGTATTCCAGGGGAGTGGGCGGTTTATAAATAAACTTCATTATTTATTATTATTTTAATGCTTTATTCCACTCTACAGCAAGCTCAAAGTGCTGTACAACCACTACTACCCCAACAGATCTAATTCATTTCGAAGTCTTCACAACATCTTTAGAAGCATTTTAACAGTGCTGCCTGGTCGGAGTCCACACCAACATACTGAAAATATCTTTCACTGTCTACCTCTATTCTACCTGGGTGGGCTGAGAAGGTTGGGAAAAACCAGGAGTACACCTTGTGTTGAATGAGGAAACAATTCCAAATCTAAATGGAGTATACACACACCACGAATTCAAACACGGGACCTTGAACTTGAGAGGCTAGTACACTTGGCCACCAGATCATTTATGCAAAGCAAAGTGACAAGGGCCACAATGTTGGATTTTCAATTAAGGTAAATTATATAAGCCTACCAGAGTAATCTCTGTTAATTGCAGTTGAAATAAACAAAATGCCAAAGCAGTGTTTATACTCACAGTCGGTTGGTCTTGTACAGATAAATATAGACACCCACACAGATAGCTAAGACTGCCAGCAGAGGTATTGAGACTCCAACACCAGTCTTCCAGGTGTCTGAGAAGACAAAGGAAAGGGTCAAGTAAATGAATCAATCAATCAATATGTCAACCTGCCAATCAATCAATTATCATTTATATGAACTTGATCATTTTATGAGCATACAAAGTTTTGTTGTAATTCCACTATCTAAACACAGTAAAAAAGACATTGAAAGAAGCCATGAAATAGCAGCTTATGAACTGTCTACATAAACAATGTACTACCCCTGTTTATATTTTGCAGTATTTTGTTACTAGAATACCTTTACTAGAATTGTTACGAAATATTATTATTCTGATAGATCTAGAGAGAAAGTTCAAACTGTCTGTAGTGATATTGTTTTTCAGTAGACCAGTCTTTCTCCCTTATGAGTGCAGCCTTGTAGTGGTTGGGGGCTTGTATGTTTCGATGACACTGAGAGCTATGCTGGAAGGGCCATCCAAGCCAAGGGTAGAGACCAGACTAATTATTGTACTCACCAGTCCTCCCGGTAAGGGGGTTAGAATAGGGCTGACGAGTATAAGAAAATATGTTACAGAAACCGCAACAAAGGCGGTCCTTTGTTCCACAAGGAATCAAGAGGCATAAATCAAGTAAGTCAGACTAGTCTTTACTATGTCTTACCATCACTTGCTCCAGCACTTCTGGCCTCTGCAGTTACTGGATTTTGTTTTTGCGTAGTTCCTTTAGTACTAGGGGTGGTGTCTGGTTTCTTGATCTGGCAAACTCTACCATCGAAGTCCTCTGGACATCTATAGAAATAGAACATACAGTTAATTAACATTTTCCTTCCATAACTTTAGAAGCAAACAATGGCTAAGAATGGGATTTTAAGAGAGGAACTTGTTTTTTCCTCAGAATTCAAAAGTCAACAGTCTTGTAGAGTGTTGGTGAGAAGAGCTCAACAATCTGCATTACCAGTATACCTCCTGAGAGGTTGGGGTGGTGATTAAATAATAATGTATTCATTGGGGTAATACAAAATGTACTGATTTTGTTAAGAGCTTGCACTAGAGCAAGGAAGTACCAGAATGAAAGATAAATGCCATTCATTACATAGATTATAGTATAGCCTATACATCTATAATATGACAGAGTAGTCTGATCAGCCTATGTAAGACAATCAAGTTCTCCATTTAAAGCCTTGTTACCTGCAAACTGTCACTTTAGCATCATTATGGGAACAGTGTCCTCCATTGAGACAGTAGTTCTTACAGTCTGAGGAATCATGTCACAAATCCAAAATGAAACAACTATAATAAAAACTGACACCATGAACAAAACAAAAATATTACTGAAGGCCTATACCCTCAATATCGAAGGAGAACATTGTATAAAACGTTTATGAGTCTTCAGTAAGAATTGTTTCCTTATATCTATCTGAGACCAAATAATTTGGCAAGACATTAAGATAAGATAAGATGAACATAGCTAATCAATTGACATGGATGCTTGGTTCAGATCTATACTATTACACAAAATATGGACACAACGAAATGACATTGACATAGATTACATAGACCTGGAAACTAGTATACCCAAACATAAGTTAAGGAGTTGATGTGGACAAAAGAAATTCGAAGCAACTTCTTCTTCCTGTAAAAATCAAAGCAGCATTTATGGCTTTGTAATTTCATCCTCATTGAGTCTATATTACGAGTTTCTTTGATGTTTCTTGGTAGGCTAATCAACAATCAAATTGTTGAGGGGGAAAAGGAATAAAGATGGACATTTTCCTAGACCGTAGCACCCTGTGGGAACAGTGGGCATTTCTTGTTTTGTTACTATTTGCAAGTACTGTAACCTACCACAATCCTTCTCATCAGTGAGGTCAAAGCAGTCTCCGTAGCCATCACATTGTTTACTGCTCGGGATACACTTGTTGTCTTTGACACATCGGAATTGGTTGGTGCAGGGAGCATCAGTACGTGGCCAAGTAGGTAGCTGTGCATTGGATGCTCTGAGGACATAGAGGGAAGACGCATCAGCTTTATGAGTTCATGTTTTCAATTTCAGTAATTTTCATACTCTTGTAGGCCTACTTACTTTCAACCCTAAGCCCGTTCCATCCTTGGTCAGAATGTTTTGTGAGTATCGTTCAGGCAGAATGATCACTACGCAACCAAGGAATTTTAAATACACTACATAGTGACTCAGATCTGTTGGGGTATAAGTGGCTGTGAAGTCATGTGAGCTTGCTGTACAATGTCGAAGTGCACTATATAAATGCCATCCATTATGATATATTACATATAAGAGTCCACATAAGATAAACTCTTCTTAAGATAAATTCTCGCTTAAATTAAACTTTTTTTTTTTCCTTATATAAGCCAACTCATCAAGGTCTGTATTAGATAAACTTTATATAAATATAACACAAATAAGTCTCAGTCTGGTTAAAATAAACTTTTCTCTGCCATTGTGGCCATCTATCCCCCACTTCAATGCGCAAACCCTGCCCCCATCAGTTGCACACATTAATAAATCATAGTCACACACTGCTCCATCACTGCTCCTCATATTGTGTTTGGCACAGACAAGAGTAAGTAAGAGTCACACACTTGGACTTTTACCCATCTTCAATTTTGAAAAAAGAAAGGCTGATTCCTTTGAAAATGGATAAGATTAACTTTTTTTCTGATCCCAAGGATCTTAAGCGGCCTCCAATGTAGTCATAGCGAGTGAGTGAGTGAGACAACTTGCCATAGAGAATGAGGAAGAAGAAGTGAGATAGGTCTACGTGTAACTTACTTGCAGCCTGGCCCCAAACTGAGGTCATCAATGGCTAGCACAGCACCAGGGGCATTGGGGTAGCCTTCGATCACCAGTTGGAAGGGTTTGTTGGATTCCACCATTGCAGTGACCTGTTGCCACATAGAACCTGCTGCATGGTCAGTAACTTCGAGTAAATCTGACACTCCACCATTGCCATGGTCACGTGTTCCAATCTTGAGTTTCTGTACTTTGCCAGGGCTCAGTACGAACAAGCTTACCTAGAAAATTGAGAATGTTTGAAAGGGGACCCACATTATTTGATAAGAAAATCTTGAATTAAAAAAGTGTTCAAATTATTGAATTCACTACTTTTCTCTTCTTTTATTTAGCACTATTACATTTTTTCCAGAGTGAAAAACAAGTTGAAGACGTTAAGCCAATATCTATAAACTATACATTTGAATGTGATATAAGACTGTAGGCCTATCTATGTTTTTAAAATATCTGTATAATTTTATGATTTTGGACCATTTAATACATCCATACCTCTATAATGTAATTGATTCTGCCTTTTCAAATCACTAAGTAAGAAATTATCCATAAATTTGCTAAATAATTGTCACTATATATTATATAATATAATTGAATCTCTCTGATGAATTGGATGAGTACAATTTAAAAAAAAACCAATCTCTTGTTTCTTCACATAGCCTACATTGGCTAAAGTGTTGAAACCTCAGGTACTCAGAAGGACAGTAGTTGGGTATGTGTATATGCATATGAATGACTCACCTGGCAAGATACTGTAGACGTTGGTTCAAAGACGGTGGTCATCAGCCATGCAGAGTCCGAGAGGCCAGTGTTGGGCTTGCCCTTCACATACATATAGTGACCAGATGGCTTGCCTGAGGTGTGGTCAATTCCCAGGAGTCCGCCATCAATAGATGAGCCTGCAGACCAGACCAGCCAGTTCAGCGTATCTTCTGCCGTAGCCTGAGTAAGATCATTGAGGCTTCCTTCAAAGTTTTCACGAGTGTACTGAGAGCAGTCATTTTCATCTGATCCATCTCCGCAGTCATTGGCCAAGTTGCAAACTGCTTTGCTCTCCACACAGCCTTTGTTGGCACATTGGAATGTGCTGGCACCAGGACAGCTGGGCTGGCCATGGGGCAATGAGCACTGGAAGAATTCAAAATTGTCCAAGGCCATTTTATCAGCAAACACTGTGGCTGATGTTTGAGTGAAGGAGAGGCTGAAGGGCCCCTGACGTGGACCTACACTGACAAAGGTCTTCACCCACTTATCTAGGTTTTGTGAAGATTTCCACAAGGTATAGGTGGTACTGCCTTCCAACAGATTAAGAGAAAGACTGCCAGTGTTGTTCACTCCAAGGTAGTAGTCAAACCCAAAAGAACATGTAGGAGCTGCAGTTTGGAAAGTAGGGCTGAGTAAAGATGCTTGCGAACCTGCTCCTTTTGAGTTGTTGAAAAAAACGTATGCATAGGCTCCATATTCTCCATCTCCATCTGCATCAGATCGTGGTCCAGAGTTAGAAGGTACTTTTTTTACTTCATTGCTGATCCAATCTAATTTGTCTGGAAGGGATTCTGTCCAAGAGCAGAGGCCTTGGTCAAACTTACAAGCAGTCATGGAGTGGCAAACAGCCTCGTCACTACCGTCATTGCAGTCTTTGTAAAAGTCACATTTCTGATGGTTAGGAATACAAACCCCAGAGGCTTTGCATTGGAACATTGAGCTATGTGGGCATGGTGTGTGTGTGGTGGTACTCAAAGCCATAGTGGTATGCCCTGGTACAGGTGTAGTTGAAATGACAGGTGGTATAGGGGTGGGGGGCACCTCCATTTTGCAGAATGCATTTAACACAATATCATCTATAATTGGTAATATACCAAAGTTTTCTTGTGTACCCGCAATAATCACAGTAAAAGCTGTTGTTGAATATAATTGAATATTAGACACTTTGATCCAGCCAGACTGCCCTGCCGTTTCTATAGTCTTTACAGTTTTTTCCTTTCCACTGTAATCTTTTGTCTTGACAAGCAGCACTTGTTTCTCTCCCATAAGGTATGTATGCATTAGCCAAAGGCTCATTTCACAGTTGGACTCAGTAGGAGGCATTTCATATGCAATGCCACCTTGGTCTTGACCAGAAGGCTGTAGATAATGACCAAAACCAAATGTATGATCTGTATGTGGCCACACTGCAGCAACTCTTCTCCAGTCATCTCCTACTGAAACAAAATTTTTCCATTGATCTAGACTTGACTCAAAGGTGAATTTTCTGTAATTGTAGCACAAGGACATGTCTTCATCGGATCCGTCACAGCAGTCTCTATTGAGGTCACATTTCTGGTCCGATTTAATACATTGTTTATTTGCACAAGTGAATTCGCCAGCCTTGCAGCCCTGTTCGATGAGTTGTGCTCCTGCACAATCGTTAAAAGCAAAGTCATCTAAGAATAGCTTTGGTGTGTCAGAGGCAGTTTGAAAACCTGTATAGGTAAACTCCAATTGGAACTGGCCAGTGCAGAAAGGAAACTGCACTGTAGCCTGATGCCATGTGTCATTATTGGAATAATACTCTGGCAAATACTGTATTCTCCAAAGTTCGCGGTTTATGCCTCCAGTTTTCAATGTGAGTCTGAAAGCAGATATAGTATCCAACACAACGTACCAGAATGAAAACTTGCATTTAGATGCTGCTTGACTAAAGAAAGGGGACACAAGATACGATGTTCCCATGTATCCAGTTTCACGCTGTACTGAACGGAACAAAACTTTGCCTACATTGGTTCTGGGATTATGATCTGTCTTAAGGGCATATGTTTGTGCTGAGGTTAGGTTCCAAGAGAAGGGTGACGTTTCTGATTCTTGGCTCCATCCACACAATCCATTCTCAAAATTACAAGTTGATGGACAATCTTTCTCATCTGTTCCATCTTTGCAGTCATTCTTGAAATCACAGTATGCTGTAACATTAAGGCATGTGTTGTCACATGGGAACTGGCCAGCTTGACAAGATCCTTGATCAATGAGCTGCTGGGATGGCGGAAGTTGAAGGCCGTACCTTTGGATACATCCTGGTGTCCAGCTGAAATCATCTAGAAGGATGACTGAATTGTCGCTCAGAAGAGAAGCATCTATGACAACACGTAGAATATAGTAACTACTAAGATCTACACTCATGCGTTTCCATGTTGCTGTTTTATTGTCGCTCCTTACAGTCCTTAGGCTAGTTAGAGGTCCATCTTGCTTAGTTTGAATGGATACAGAAAGCGCCTCATCTCCAAACATGTCTATGAAGAAGAAAAAGCGGAGGCTGCATTTTTCATAAGGAGCAGTGTACAATATCCGACTTTGTAAGATGGCTTTGTCATTTCTGTTTTGTAAATTAGATGTGTCTACTTTCAGGAAATGGCCTTGATTAGTACCGAGAGTGTGATCTCCATTTTCTAAAGCATGTGGAAGTTCATCACCTCTGTAGCGCATCCAATTCAGTTGTCCACTGTCTGTTGTGAAATCACATTGCCCATACTCAAAGTTGCATAGTGAATAAGTGTCACAGTTTTGTTCATCATAGCCATGAAGACAATCCAAAGCAAGATCACAGCGGGTGTCCAGAGGTTTGCATTCTCCGGAGTCCCCACATGACAGCATTCCATCTGCACACTGTTTCAGTGGGTCAGTTTCACTTCTGTAACAGCTGTCACTAAAAGAAATGTCATCCACACCAGCACCAATGCTTGGATTTGAGTAAAAGTTGACCTTTACAAGAATTTTGAAGCCTCCAGCTCTTGCACCAATGCTATAAGTTCCCTCAGTCCATGTACGACTTGCATAGATTCGTCCAATTTGTACACCCTGATTAGGAGTTGAGTAATCTGTGACGGATGCAGGGTACAGTTTCACTGAAATGTACCCATTTTGGACCACACCAGATAATTTCAACTCACAACCCTCTTCCGTTGCTCCAAAAGCTGGCGACACCAGGACAGCGAAAGTTTTGAATCCAACGTTGTGAGAGGCAATGGCCATGAAGTTGTTCTTGCCTTGGTCCTGATGGTTGCTAGCTGGCTGGGATGGCAGTGAACTGTTTGATGAGTTGGTTCGCTTCCAATAAAGACTGTCTGGACTCTCATCTGTCCATCCACAGGTCGAACTTTCAAAGTCGCAAACGCCACAGTTTGCCTCATCAGACTTGTCTGTACATTGGTAAACAAAATCACACCGTTGTAGTGTTGGTATGCACTGTGACTTGTCTTGGCATTGCCACATGTGTGAGTCTTCACATGGCCCAGGTGTGGTGGGAGAGGGAGTGGTGGTGATCACTGGAAGTTCAGTACCATTCCCTTTGAGCACACAGGTGTCAGAGAATACTGTGTCATCTACTCGTATGGGTTTTTGAGAGTAGAAATTATTACCAACGGAGACAGATTCAAGAATAACTTGGAAAGGAACATTACTGTCAATTGAGATTGTCTTTGGGTGCCATTGTCTGCCCAGGCTACTTGATTCATGAACATATGTTCTCAACTGTCCACCAATGGCATTTCTAGTGTAAATGTTAAATTGGGGGACATTTGCTCCCTCCATATAGAGGTAAAGCAGCATTTGGCAATCAGAACTTGCATCAAATACAGGACTGACTAACCATGCTTTGATATGAGATTGGACAGAATTTTTTGACTCCATATAATGTCCAGCCCTTTCCTGTGTGGTGTGATCTGGCACAAGTCCACCAAAAGTAAAAGGTATGGCGTCAAGACCGCTTGACCACACCCAGTCATCATTGTCATAGTGGACTTCTTGTTCCCAGTTGCACATGTCTGAGTCAAAGGTACACCGAGTAAAGGAAGCACACATGTCACCATCCTCATCACTCCCATCTCCACAATCATCTTCAAAGTTGCACTTCAAACTTGGATTGACACATGCACCATTTTTGCACTTGAATGTATTTGAGGATGTGCAACTGGTTGCATTCGGATAGTCACAATTGAAGAATTGTATGTTATCAATGGCTAAAAACTTATCAGATGAGGGATTTCCTGAGAAAGAAAGTTGAAAAGGTGCATTGTTTTGACCAATGAAAACAGTCTTTTGTATCCAAGTGGGTGTGTCCTTATCATCTAAGTCAAGCACAGTCATCCATTGATTATCAAGTCTCTTCTTCTGTAACGAGTAGCTCCGAGGATCAGAGTTGCCAGAGTGGATGTAGTATGCAAACTGCATTTCACAAGTTGGGGAGGATTTTTGTAGAACCGGGCTTATCAAAATCAAAGCATTAAGGCCAAAATAAGAATAGGCATTGTGGAACATCATGTAGTGACCAAAACCAGTGCCTGGTGAGTAGTCCACAGTGGGCCAGTTAGGAGAATGCTGATTGCCAGCCAACTCTTTAGTCCATGCATTAGTTGAGTTGTCAATCGTCCAGCCACAGCTTGTCTCAAAATCACAATTGTAGCCACAAGCCCCCTCCTCTTCACCCCTTGGACAATCATCATGGAAGTCACAGAACTGTGCAGAATTAAGGTGAGTTTGTGTTGCATTGCAGTAATAAGCATTCACCCCTCCTATATAAACTGGCACGGAGGCACATGTTCCTTCTTGAATCGCTATGTCATCTAGAGCTACCCATGAAGAGGAAGCTGCCTGGAATGAAGCATTGATCCAAATTTTAAATTCTGACTGTTGAAGTGTAAGGTCAATTCTGTTGAGATGCCAAACTGCCCTTGGACTATCACTATCATGCAAAGTTTTCCATGTAGTCTTATAAAACCTAAACACAGGGGATGTTGCAATTTCTAGACTTGCGTTGATTTGAATTGACCACAAGCTGAAGCAGTAGGCTTTTTGAGGCAACAGAGATGGTGATTGAAGAACTGCAGTAGATGAGGTAGTTTCGCTGTCTCTTTGAACAAACAAAAAGGTGCCATAGGCTGTTCTGAGTGTGTGATCCTCTTTGGGTCCTCTCTGAAGGTAACGATTCTCGTTTCTTATACGGATCCAGTCAAGGGAATCTCCATTCTCTAGATTAGACCAGGGGCATTCACCATTCTCAAAGTCACACGAACCAAAGTCTGAGCATATTCCCTGGCCAAAGCTGATGTCATCAATAGCAATAGCTGTGTTTGATGTGTTGCCGACAACCCCTTCAAACGCCAAGTAGAAGCTCTCAGAGTTCTTTAAAGTTACTTGTGCTATTTGCCAGCCATTGCCTTGATGTCCTGTGCGGCTCCACACTTTAGTACCATCTGTCACCACTGTATCACGTGTGTACTTCAACAAGTTCAATGTCCCCACCCCAGTGCCTTCCATAGAGTACCAGAAGGTCATGCAAGTACCCACAGTAGCTGTTTTCAATGAACTTTGTAGTCGTGCAATGTTTCCCGCAAGAGTGTGAGAGCCAGTTGCAGCCATGAAGTGTCCCTGAGAAGTCTTATATGTATGATCAGACTGAGGTCTTCTTTGGGTGGATCCGATGGGAGCCTTAGAGACGGTCCAGTCCAGATCATCATTGTTCAATTGGATGAATTCACAAGGTCCATTCTCAAAATCACATAGATCATCTGACACACAGACCCCAATGTGCATTGTAATATCATCCACTGCAATGGCACCGGCTATTATTGAATTAGTTACAGCTTTCAACTCAATTTCAATAGTTCGACCATGGAAAGTTTGTGATGGAATGTGAACTTGAGCCAATGTCCAATCAGGTCCTTTGTTTCCATAAAATTGCCACAGTTCTGTTTTAGAGGTACTTTGCTTCATGTGTCCTGTCACTGAAAGGTTGGCAACTGATTCTCCATACATGTAATACCAGAACTGGAAGCACAAACCATCACTTGGTAAAGCTACTGCTGGGCTGATGAGTACAGCACTCTTTGGCTTAATACCACCTTCCCTGGCCACTATGTATTGCCCTTGGACGTTGCGTGAAGTGTGGTCTGAAAGAGGTCCAGAATGCCCGTAGCTTTGACCCCTAGAGAGACTCCAGTTTATATCGTCAGAATCACTTTGACGCCATGAGCATAAATTATCATCAAAGTCACAATTCACATGGAGGTGTGGGTATGATGCTGCAGTGGTTGGTGGTGTTGGAGTGGTGTATTGCTGATAACAACTATGAGTCGAAACATCCACACTGTCAATGGCAAAACTCCCTATAGGACTCTGTCTAGTGCCTTTGAACGTAAACTTCCAAATTCCTGTGCTGGTGATATTTATCTCTGCCTTCTTCCACAAATCTCCTTGATTGCCAGTTTTAATCCACTGCACAGTGGAATTTTGCCCTTGCCTTTGCACCAAAACTTCCAACCCTCCGACTGATCCAAACATGTAGTAGTGGAAAGTTAGGCAATACTGTCCTGTGTGAGATCCATATATCAATTCACTCTGGAGAAGAGCATATTCTGAAATGGAATATCTAGACTCGAGCATTGCATACACACCCTGTGGGGAGCCTGTGTTGTAGTCAGTTGAAGGTCCCCCGTAGTTGTTGGAACTGAGACCGTGATGCAGTACCCAGTCAAGCATGTCCCCTTCCTTCATGTTGACAAAGCCACAAAAGCCATCTTCAAATGAGCAAGCACCACTTGGGGGGCAATAACCATCTTCTATAGAGACATCATCTATTCCTACAAAGCCGTGAGGGTTTTGGGGTATAATTCCTTCAAAACGATAATGCATACTAGAGTAATGACTGGGTGTATAAGAAACCTGCGCCCTTTGCCACATTGGACCCTGGTCCCCTTGCAGTGTCAGTAATTTACTCTGAGGACTTGTTCCAGTAATGCCATACACATTCAGAGTGCCTGGTTGGGTTCCTGCCATGTGGTAGTAAAACCGTAAACAGTTATAAAACATGTACCCGTTAGTTTGAGTAGTTACCAGAGAAGCCTTGTCTCCAGGCTGCTTTCCTGCAGGGTCGACAAAGGCATAGCCTCTATAGCTTAAATCATTTGGGCTACCAGCAGTGGAACCAAGGCTCCAATCTATTGTGTCATCTGTTGACTGGGTGAAGTTGCACCAGTTTCCATTAAATGAGCAAACATGAGGGACAGGACAGCCTCCTGCACGTCCTCCGATCTGGTCCACAGCCATATCCCCATACAATCCATTAACCATTATAGCCTTGATGGAGAGAACATATTCATGACTGACATTGACAGTGACAGAGGCCTCAGTCCATTTGTCCAGATATGTCCCAGAGTGTGACCAAAGCACATCTTTTCTTTTAGTTCCATCAAGTTTGTACTCTGCTGTTACCTGGAGTGAGCCAATATTAGCACCATCCATGTAGTAATAGAATGAGAGACAATAACCATTATAGTCTGTAGCAGGATAAACAGGACTAATCAATTCTGCTGTTTGATTCAGTTTACTGGGGCCGCTTCTAGCTAAAATATAGTAGCCACTATGATCTCTACTGGCATCTCCAAACGGTCCATTTCCCCTATTACTGTTAGGTGAGGGCCCACTCATTCTCTGCCAATCAAATGAATCATTCAGGCTTTGTTTCCAGTTGCAAATGTCCTCTGTGAAGTCACAGTACAGTGATATTGGATTAAGTCTTGGATTGCAATATTTGAAAGTGATGTCATCAATGGCTGCATATTGAGCAATGTCATCTCTTGGTGAAACCATATTCCAACTTATCTCAATTTGGGCCCCAGCGGGTAGCACACCATACCTTCGTCCAATACTTATGGTTGCTTTTTGCCATACGGTAGTGAATGACAACTGTGAAAAGGATGTCAAAAGGTCTGTCCGTTCCCCTTTGTGAACAACATACACAGACATAGATGCTCCCGTGATGCGGCTCAAGACGTAAGATAGCTCAAGAGTACATCGGTCTGATGATTGTCCTAAAGGTGGGGACCTAAGGGTGGCTGGGGTGTCCATCAGCCCATAGTCAGGACGTATGTACATGTAGTGGCCTAGTGCTGTATGCGTGGTAGTGTCCACCCGTGGGCCCTTCACTGCCATCATGCTATAGTCACTAAGTGCCCATGTAAAGTGCCCTGAACCAACAATGTTCCAACCGCTTAGACCAGCTTCAAAAGTAGAGTTGCCACAATTTATCTCATCAGACTTGTCTGCACAGTCTTGAGTCCAGTCACAGAATTTGTCTCTGACCAAGCACTCACCACTGAGGCAAGCAGTTTCTCCTGCGCCACAGGACTTGAGTGTAGATCTCTGTGTGACCGTGTACGATGGAGTGGGCAGAGTCATACCTGATGATGCCATGTGGCAGTTTGAGGAAATGGACACGTCATCCAGAGCCATGTCTCCCTCCACAGGGCCAGCCACTCCTTCAAAGATGACACGGAAAGGTTGGCTACTGTTGAGAGTCAGCTTCTCCCTGGCCCAGAATTCTTGGCGGGTGTTCAGCCTACTGAACATAAGGAATGGGTACCCTCCTTGCTCTGTGGCAATGTAGACATTCAGAGATCTCATAGATGCCCCGTACATGTAGTAGAAGAATGTGAGAACACAGTTATCTGAGAGCAGAGCAGGGCTAAACAATGGACTGTTAAGTCTGGCAATCTGCCCAGTGGCTGAAGCACTTGATGTCTCCAGGTACATATAGCTGCCTGTGTCCAGACCTGTGGTGTGATCAACACTCGGCCCTGTGTTAGGGCTTGGAGTCTGGCCATGATTAAATAGCCAATCAAGGTCATCATTGGTACTCTGGGTCCAGTTACAAAGGCCAGTCTCAAATGAGCAGCGCTGGACTCCGAAACAAGTTGAGTTACTTTCATCACTTCCGTCACCACAATCATCAGCAAGGTCGCACATGAAGATCTTCTCAATACACGCATCGTTGGCACAGTGGAATTTGCTGTTAGGGCAGTTAGGCACACTTGGAGGGGGGCCACAGTTTTTGAACTTGATGTCATCAATAGCGATGTCTGAATGTCCAAAATGGTCAAGATGGGTAGCCTCAACGGTGACACTGACTGGGCTGTTGTAGTGTCCGATGTAGACCTCAGCACGAGCCCATCCATCCATCACATACATCTCCGGCAATTTGTACAGCTCCAAACTACGGCTACCAACCTGAGGGAGACATTGAGAGTTTTTTTTTAAACAGTACTATGTCATTGATTGCTCAGCCAACCCAAATATCAAATGGCTCCCCTACTGTGAGATATATATAAGTGTAAACGCACAGTGTATTCTTACTGTTTCTGTCACATCAACAATGAAAATGAAACAAATATTGTAAGGTATTGATGAGAAGCACTTTTCAGGTCATACTGCCAGTATGCCTCTCAGGTGGTTGAGAGAAATGAAAAGTGTCGGTGATGATACTGACATTGTCAACAGATTAAGCTTGTTGAAGACTAGCAAAATAAATTAGATAGATAAATGGGATCCATTATTGTTATTTTTTAATCTCTTACAACAATACCAAGTGCAAAGCAGGAATCTGACAGGGAGAATTTTCAGGCTCAATTACATTTTAACCTTCTGAGCCTTGACCCATGACCCAAAATGGCCGCCGTACCTGGCCTCCTGAGCAAAAGTGTCAGATAACTAAGCTACTAAATACCACTGTACCGGTATTCCATCATATAGCATTCGGTTATTCCCAGTCTACTGGGAATTCGGCCTCAAAGGTTAAAAAGCTGTACACTAGTGATACACAAAGACATAAAAGGAAAGACAGGAATTCTGATTTATATGACTGTACTGAGGACTTTTTATGACACATAGTGGGAGACAGTTCGGAATAACTTTATTATCAAAGTCTAATTGGACAGTCAAGAAGGATGAGGTATCCGCTCATGTCTGTTGAGCGACTAGTTTTTAGTTGGTTAGGATGAAATTACTATCAGGTGGGGAATGAGGTAACTCTTTCATTGCAAAATATTTATCCATGTTGTCATTCTCATTACGTGAATCTGGCTTCAAAGCAAGAAAAAGCCCAAGGAAGACCTGGCTGGACAGTACTAAAATGGTTCTGAAGTGGCAGACAATGTTAATCACAGATAGGCTTGGATGGAAGGAAAAATTAAAAATTATTGTGATTCACAATGAGTTTGCTTTGCAGAAATGTGAATGACAGAGACGAGCAGATTGCAGAAAGAGAACGAAGTTTGGCCCATTCACAGCAGCTTTTCAGGTTCAAAGAATTACGACGTGCCCCAACATAGAAGTATCACTTCACTCACCTGTACTTTCACTGTCAGCACTGCTCCAGCTTTCTGATAGTAAAACTCCATTTGACAGGTTTCGAAGGTCCTCTGCAACAATGGGGACACAAGATCCACACTTTCCCCTTGTCTGTATGACATCTCACTGGTGTACAGGTACTTGCCTGACCCACTGGTGTGATCAACCCCAAACTGCTCTACAGATGTATCAGCGTTGTCAGAGCTCACAACATCCCTAATCCACTGACCCTGGCCTATGGTTCCACGAGTGTAGCCACATGAGTTTTGGTCAAAGTTGCAATCTCCGCAGTTGGCCTCATCAGCACCATTGGGACATTGGGCTATGTAGTCACACACCTTGAGATAGAAGAAATGTGTGAGGAAAATTGATGCAGAGTCTACATGACTATCTGTACTGTACTCGCTGGGTACTGCAGATGTAAATATTTCAGTAAAAGGTCTCTTCTTCATTATGATGGAAGAAGTTTTGGATCTGACATGATGTGAGTATGCAAATTTATCAGGAATTGAAAGAGTCAGCAGGTGATGAATCAAAAGGAAAAGCAATTAGGGAATTAAAATGATTTAAAAAAAGTGAAAGCCTTTCTTTAATTATTCAATTTCTCATATTCATTTTGCAAAGAAAAAGAAAAAGAAGAAGCCCCGCCCAAACATGGTATTTCTTTATTACTTCTAAAGACACAGTTTAAGTGTGTATTTCTTCATAGCTTATTCATTCTCCATCTCAATTTATCTTCAATATAATGTATACTTTAGACTTTTCTGGTTAATAACAAAACAAGAACCACAGAAACAACAAAACAAACAGAATCTCTTTATACTTGGACAGACCTGATTCTTTGGTAACATTTTGCCTAAGCCACATGCAAATTGTTCAGTCTGAGGAGAGCATGATCCTGATACCAAAGAGATATCGTCCAAAGCAAAGGCGTCATTGCTAGAAGGATCATCTCTCTCTGAAGCTTCAAAGACAATCCTATATGAGGTGTTTGTCTTGATGGTTGCCTGAGGAGCAGGAAAAAAAAAAGTCACAAGATTTCTTATTTGCTTGACATTTTTAAAGTAGATTATGAATTGTCTACCATTCATTTTCCCTCCAAATTACTGCCAAATCCCAGACGCTTTATTCTATTGTTTAACATTTGTCATGGTTTATGGAATTGCTTCTCGTGTGAAATGATCACTTCTAATATGCAGTGCAGAGCTATAGATGATGGGATGTTCTTGTCTTCCAAAGTATCTATAAAGATAAATAAAAGAAAAGTATGCTCTTAAACTCTAACTGTTTTCTTTCCTATGGTACCTGATACTGAATCCAGGTCCTTGAGGTCTCATCTGTTATGGAGATAATGCTTCGCAGCTGGGACAAACTTTGTACATTTTGCATCACAGAAACAGTCAAAGCCTGTTTTGAGTGGTACATTCTTGTGGCGTAAAAACTCAGGCAAGACCCAGCGGTTGGTGGTAAGACCATGGAGCCCAATGAAGCTGCCTGATTTGTGCCTCCAAACGAAGCGTAGGAAGAATAAGCATAGTACCCTGGAGAGGAAGAAAAGAAGCATTGATGACTCACAAAATCTTAACATGGGGTAAGGATGTCCTTTCAATTGGTCCCTCTAAACATGTACTAGTGTAAGCTGCATCTGACCCGGATTCGAGTTAAAACCGCCACTCAACTACTCTGGTCCTATCTTTTCTTTCCTCTATAAACATGTACGGTGTTGACCCATAGACAGCTGGGATATGGACGATTTTTATTTGCGCGTAAATCACATGACTGAAAGTGGCTATCCTGCAAAACTAACAAAATAAGAGTTAAGCTAGTACATGTTTAGAGGGATGAATTGTCTATTCAACATTTCAGTTTTTTAGCCTTGGGATTGTGTTTCTGCATTTTTACAGTTTGAGTGAGAGGTCTTAAATCTGTAAAACATTGGTAATGTTTCAACCATGAACAAGTGGGATCATAGGAAGACACATTTTTAAATTAAACAAAACAGAAAATCAATGAAGCAAAATGAAAATGGTTCTTAAGCCCTTAGATGTGGGCTTAAACCTACAATTCATAGCAACATAGATAGTGCCCCAGTATATAATACAGTGTTTGTGTATTTGGAGCTAAAAGAAAGTTCGATGCTCACATGAACAATGCAATCCTACTTCAAAGTAATACCCTAAAAATATTTTGATCCATTAGATCTTAATCTAATCATGTGATTATCTCATTTTAGGAGTGTGGAAAGGCTTCGGTGAAACATTTGGGTATAAGACAAAGCTGATGAGGTGAACATTTTTTCGCTTGGTATATTTTTCATAACCATATTTGATGTGTTGTATGAAACCATTTGCTCCTTGTTTCTTCTTCTTCATTGTTCACCCATAATCAACTTGGTTGAAGCCTACCTAGTCTATAGCAGACGGATAACTAACTGCAGTTTTTCTTCAATTGTTGTGTCCTTAGATAAAGACTGCGTTTATATGCTTGAAAAAAGATAATGCAAACATGTCAAGAGAAAAACAAACAAACCACTCCCTCCAGTAAACAATAACAACAAACAAGTTATTAAAACAAACTAATAATTCAGGATAGGTTTGAGATAAATCAATACTTTTTGTATATAAAAAAACCCTCACCTGCATTGTATGTTGCAAGTGTGTGGTCATTCAAAGATGACGGTAGGGTATTGAGGTACCATGCAGAGCGATCGTTACTTTGTAGAGTGTGATAGAAACAGGCGCCTGACTCAAAGTCACAAGATCCTGGGGAGAAGCATTCTGTGTGGAGGGAAATGTCGTCCACGGCCACATAGTCACCAGTCTGGCTTAAGAAAGTCACTTCAAACAGAATCTGTGGAGACAACAAGACGCAACCTGTGAATTCCTGTACATCACACAGCTTCAATACTTTGGAGATTGACGTGGTTGTGCTTCCGGTTTGTCTAGTAAAGTATTTCGGAATCAGTGTCGTAGTAACATCTGATGGCATGGCTTTGTAATTTCCTCCTCATTAAGTCTACATTACTAAATTTTTTGATGTTTCTTGGTAGGATATTCCACAGTTTAATTGTTGAGGGAAAAAATAAATAAAAGTGGACATTTGTCCCGCACCTTGGCACCCTGTCACTATGACTTTTCCCCCCCTCATGGTACTTGTTTCTTCAGAATATTAGTAACAATAATAATAGTATCTGCATTAACATAGCAGATTTTTTTGCTCTACAGAAAGCTCAATGTGCTTTACAAAATAATAAAAAATAAAAAAACTATCCCACTCAAGAAATAGAATGAAACCTGACAAATGAGAAAAGAAAGCATTAGATAAGCAAACATTCAAACCTCCAATTTATATTGGAAATACATTGTAATCTATGTAATGTGATGTTTGAACTTTTATGTTGTGCTCTATGTAAAGCGCCTTGAGCTTTTATATGGTAAGGCTGCTATATAAATGAACATTTATTTATTACTTTTTACATTGGAACACACAAATCAGAAAGCAACAATGATAGAGTCAGTGTGAAAAAGTGCCTTACTTGGAAGTCAAGAACCTGGGAGGTAAGGTCCACGAATGCTGCAGTCCAGTTGCCCTGTGGAGCATCCGTAGGCATAGCCCACACAGAAGTGACGAGGTTACCCCCATGACGCAAATGCACTCGGAACTGAACAATCGAGGTGTGCACGTTGTAGTAGAAGTGCATACAGTTGTGGCGTGCTGCCTTCATAGTGGGGCCAGCAATAGTCACAGTCTGGTATAGCAAGTTGGTGGAGGACACATACAAGAAGTGCCCTGGTTTTGTGTAAGGGGAGGGGGGGGTGGGGGGCATATATTAGTAAGTTATTATCACCAAGAGTAATCTATCCAACAATAGATTTTCTTTTGAAGTGCGGAACTGTAAATAAAGCAATAAATGATGCATTTAATGTTCAACTCTTTCATTGCCCTAAGCTGAATTTTTTGACTCAAGCTGCTGTGTGTTCTGAATCCTAAATTGCTGAGGGCTAAAAATGAAAAATGTAGTCAGGCATCAGGAGTTAGCAAGAAGGAAAAGAACGAGAAGAAGTATTATAGGAAGTGTGATATTAGATAGATAGGAAGAGGAGGAGAAGAATTAAGGTAGATAGTGTAGAGTTAAGGCACTGCCACAATCAAAAGCTGTGCACACCTTCTCCACATGCATTTTGAAAGATCTAAACACTCTGGCCATCTCCTGTCTAAGTCTAAGATTGCAAGGACAGAGAGATACAACAAATCTTTTGTACCAGCTTGCACAAGATTCATGAACGCAAGATGTGTGAATGTGTGAGTGAATGAGTGAGAGTGAGTAAGACCGTATGTGTTTAATGTAACATTATTGTATTTTTGTCAGCTTCATGTACTTCATGTATGTTTGTCACTACCAATCGTAAACAATTTTATGTTTTCTGCCATGTACACCGACATGAGTTTTCCCATTTGCGTGGATCAATAAAATTATGTTTTATCTTATCTTATTAGGTGAATAGACCTCCTGGCTATATTCTACTCAGCCACTGTTTCATGCTTGTGTGAATGTATGCATGTTAGTATGTCTGTGTGATTGTGTGGTTGTTATGGGTTTGAGTGAATGCTGTATCATAATATGTTTTTAAGTCATTGTAATTTTGTTGTGTTCAGTTGTCATGCAATACATCCAAAACAAATGTCCATAAAGTTTAATAAGATTAATAAAGTTCATCTTATCTCATCTGTCTTATAATTATTACCAGAACTAGTTTTCTCAGTGTGGTCTTGGAGTGGGCCTGAAGTGCCAGTAAAGCTGGAGCCAGTTTGTTTGATCCAGGCTGACTCTCCAGGATTATCATTGACTAAGCCACAGAAAGATTCTCCCTCAAAGTCACAATTACCTGAAAGAACAACAAAAATCATGTAATGTAATAATGCTTCTGTAAAGTGCATTGCCAATGCCTCCTGCCTTTGCAGTAGATTTACAAGTCATAAAGATTACATCATGAATATTATTTTGAATGTTGATCACTGACATGCAAGCAAAAGAAGAACCTGTTGGCCTATCAAGATTTCCATTTCATTCTTCCTACCACAATCTTCAGACCGAAATCTTGATAGGCAGAATTGAGAGTTCCAGAGCAAAGGGGGGAAGACCTCAAAGAATATGGAATGACAACATCAAAGACTGGATGAGAAGACTACAGGAATGCACAAGACCACAAAATGTGGAGAGCCATGGCACGTCGACCTCTAAAACAGAGATGATACAGGGAGAAGAAGAATAGCTATCAAAATATGGAAAAAGGAAACAGATATAGATACTTACCGAATCCCTCAAAGCAGGACCCAGGATAGTATGTGACATCATCAACTCCGATCACCATATTGAGGTAAGTACTTGATTTCACAGCTTGAAAGACAAACTAGAAAACAAAAAGTAAAGATTAAGAAGAGCACAACATTTTGTAATGTAACAACTTAATCAATAGGTAGGTGAATATTTAATGTGGAAATTATCCCCCCCCCCCCAAAAAAAAAAAAATCAGAAAGAAAAAAGAAAAGAAAAGAAAGAAAAAAGAAAAAAAGAGTACAAAATTGTGCAGCTTCAGGCTAGTTACCTGTGCTGTAGATACACCTTGAGTTGATGGGATGTCTATGGCAGCCTGGAGCCATTCAATTCCATCGTAACCATTCCTAGTCCATATAGACTGGCCCAGAGAACCTTGATCGGACAACGAAATGCTTGTTAACATTTATTTGTTTTGATTGAGCGACATATTCATGGCATTTTTCTAAGGTCAAGAACCAGCCTATTAGTAATGAAAATTCTTCAACGCTAATAATATCTACACATTAGATGTGATGTTTTTAAGTCTCACATGTACAGTTCCTG
>JAUELK010001021.1:0-14471 GCA_031471215.1 Gastropteron pacificum | reverse complement strand
AGACAAAATCTCACTGTATGGCTAGTGATGGAAACAGTGAAACAGACAGACATTTTAGATTACACACTGACTAGGACGGATTAAAGTGCAAGCTGGTAATATATAAATCAAGATTCTGGCAGATGAGAAGATAAGATTGAAGATTGTTATTCATGAAGAATGGAGTTGGTGGAGTAAGTAGATCTAGTAATCTTGATCGGGATCAAAGATGAATCTTAGTCTAGATTTAGGACTAGACTAGGCCTAGACTCTAGGAGGAGTCATGAAATCGGCCTGATTTGTTACCATCCATGTGAATTTTTATTATAATTCTGAATGTAAAGGCTCCACCACATTCACATCATAATTATTATAACGCAAAGAAAGTGAAAGAATTAGAACAAGAAGAAATCTAATCTAGAGACTAGAAGTAGATCTAGATATCTAGAAGTGAGTAGAAGATTAGACACTTAGTTAGGCCAATCAGTATCAGGCCTTTGTCGTGGTCGTTATTTTCCTGCGATGGATATCTGGGTTGCTGCGATCCAACGGGAAAGATTTTCGGGTTGGCGTTTCCCCCCAAAATTACTGATATATGTCACTTTTTTTTCTGAACTTTTAACAGTTTTGTGTACACTTGTCATAGATCTTAATTAAATGCAATTAAATATTGTACACTGATTCATAACTGTTTTTCTGTAATCCAACATGCATATTTCCTTGGTTGGGGAAAATTCCAGATTTTCATTTCATTTTAGATTTTCCAGTAACGACCATGGCCTACGTAGAAGATTTTATTGATCAGTCGTTCGATCAAACCCCATGGGTTAGCGGTTAGGTGAGTCAGTCTCAGGGGTTCGTTGTAATAGTACTCTATGACTATGGCGCGCCACAAAGTCTTAAAACAGAACAATTTTCCACACTTCACACTCAGGAGGTGCACAGACATTCTATTCATATTCTTCAGCAATTTGTATGCTGCATTATTGGAGATTATAAGCTCTTCAAAAGAGCAGTGTTTTAGTCGACTTTTGAACAGTTTTTGAGGTGTGCTTGTTTTTATTTCTTCACTCAGTCAGTTCCAAAGTGTTGGAGCGCAGCTTGAAAATGTTAACGTTCTTGATCTTGAGACATGTAATTAATTGTGGTTTGATGACCGCACACTGCGAAATGGAACATATTTTTGAAGAAGTTCAAAGAGATAGTATGGTGAGCACTGCTGCAAACATCTAATTCATCATTGACCACCACTGGAAGGAGTTTTTTTAGGACAGGTTCAGTGATTGAGCACATGAAACTGGTGGTGTCTAAGTTACTTTAATTAAGACATAATTAGCCTACTCTTGAGCCTGCAGTAGTATAGATAGATCTAAAACTTTTTTATCACCTCTAACAAGGTTGGTTAAGAACCTTTGTTGCTCTACACAACTGTATCCTAAATATGAAGGCTCCACCGAACCCCTGAGATCGACTCATCAAATTTACACACATTTTGAACTCACTCTAGTCTGGTCAGAACTTAGGAGCTCAATGACTTCATTGAATTAGATCTAAATCTAACAAACAGTTTGTTCATATACACTTGACTTGACTTGACATATTCAATGATTGAGGCCTGTTCATTGTTCCTCATGTTTCGTATCCACTTTACACTTGCATGCATGGCTAGGGCAGAAAGTGGCATACTTAAATATTAGGAAAAAAAACGTTTTTTTTTTCCTTTTAATTTCTCTTCAGGTTTTTTTTTCTCCTAGGTGGGACGGTCAGGAGGGGTGGTAGCCCCCTCCCGCACGCAGCTCCCCCTGACCTAGGGCAATCATATATTGTTTTTTTAATCTTGACACTCCGGGTTGTAGATTTTTGGTAGGTCCTTCCAGTGGTGGTCAAGCGGACTCTTGAAGCTGTTGAGGGTTGGTGCTGTTACCACAGGGTCAGGCAGGCTGTTCCAGGTTGATGTCGCTCGATATGAGAAATATCCTGCTCTGACGTTGAGTTTACATCTCTTTTTCTCCAGCTTCAAGCTGTTACCTTTCAGACCGGTGGTAGTAGCCAGGGACAGTTTTGGTTGCTTGACGTCATTGAAGTGGTGCAGATATTTGTACACTTCGATCATATTGCCTCTCTTTCTTCGGTGTTCGAGGCTTGGCATCTTTAGCGCAGCAAGACACTCAAGAGTACGGTTTCTCTCTGAGAGGTGCTAGCAGCTTGGTTGCTCTTCTTTGAACGTTCTCTATTTCGCTGCACAGCGTCCTCCGATGTGGTTGCCAGGTTGTGTGCCCGTATTCGAGTATCGGTCTGACAATGCTTGTGGACACTGGACAAGTTGAGCGAATGTTTCTTCTGTTAGGTGGTCGAAGGATCTACGGTTAATGCCAACCATTCCGTTTTTTACTTTAGAAATAGATTGTGCAGTATGCTCCTTAAATCTGAGGCCGTTGTCGATTGTGACCCCAAGATCTTTCTGGTGCTCGCTTTCTTCCAGTGTATAAGTTCCGTCTTTGGTTGAGTTTTTCATCTGGTATATAGAGGACAAACTTACGTTCAGCTGTCAGTTCATGCTTGTATTACATGCTCTCTTTGATCAGCAAAATCTTGGATGTACACATAGATCTAAATTTTTACATTTTACTCAATCTCAGGTCACGATAATTTAAAATATTATACATGTTCATATATTTGTTCTGGTCTGGGTGTGTGTGTGTTTCATTTTTAAAAGAGCGCCTGTTTTATTTTAAGTGTCACAACACTCAATGTATTTTTTTGTTCATGTTTAGCGAACAGAAAGAATGCAGTTGTTTATAGGTTATAATTCTAATACATTTTTTAAAACTTTACACCATTCATCTTGTTCAGCTGTGAGGTCTTTCTCCCATAGTTAGTAGAGCGAAGGAAAAATATATCTAAATTCTTCTGATCGCAGGGCATTGGCACTCCCAGCAAATTTGCTTGATAAAGAGATCTAGAATTGCTTCATTTTTTTAAATATGAGCATTTGATGTTAACATACATAGAGTGTGGCTTTTTAAAATGTTTACAGCAGCAACAAGTTTGAGAATCAATAATTGTGATGACAAAATCTTGACTGTGCCTCTTGATTCCTCAAGGAACAAAAGGCTGCAACAATAGACCATATAGCCTTTTTTTAGGCTCATTTGAGTGAACTATTCACCAGAGGTTATCTTTATTCAAATGACATATATACACCAGCACATATGAAATAGGTAGGAACAAAACCTCTCAGACCTCATGTGATCAAAGCTGAACTTGATTTGATGTTGAATTCGGTTTATCTACTTACGAAAATGTAAGTCTCCATGCCGAATGTAAGAATAATTGTGTTTGTCATTCCAACTCAACTCTAAAATATATCACTTTGATGAAACAGAATGTGGTATGTTTTCATCATAAAGTTTAATCAACATAATCAGTAACCTCTGTATTGAATGCTCTCGTCAGATCAAAGTCTAATCAGAAGAATGCCACAGCCACATGTACTGACACTGAAACTCCTGACACTACAAGTGGTGAAAAGGATAAGAAGAAAGACATCCAGCCTGAGGTACAGCCACCACCAAAAGAGGAAGCACCAAAGCCTACAAGAATCAGTGAACGTCTCAGCATCAAAAGAAACAATCGACAGGGAGATTTGGAGGAGGAGCCTGTACCACAGCAAGTCCAGACTCCACCAAGAAAGTCCAGGGAAGGTTGGTGCCAATGTAGACATGAAGATCGATTACATTTGATCATTGTAATGTCTTTGAATGCAATTAGTAAAATACCATTAACAGTTGAGTAGTTATGTCTTTGATTAATACAATTGTATAATACCGTGAACAGTTAAAACACTATAATGCCTTGATGAATACATCATAAAATTGTATAATGCTTGTATATATTAGTGCTAGAAGAAAAACAACGTTGTTTTTATTTCGTATTTATGAAGTTTTAACACTTAAGACTGAATTCATCATGAACAGATTCAGAATTGATGCTCATGTTTCTTTGATCCGTAGCGAGAGGTTCTTCACACAACACAGGAAAGTCATGTGGGCAGACCCAGAAAGGAGGAAAGAAGAGGAAACGATGGGCTACATGGAGTGCTAGAGACAAAAAACACTTTTACTTTGCAGTCGGACAGGTAGGTGGAAGACAATACAAAAATGTTTGCATTTGAATTTTGTTCCTTTTTGTATAATTGATTTTCATATAAATTGTCATTAAAATTTGATCTAAATCAGTGTCCATTAAAGCGTGTACTTCCTTCAAGCAATATTGGTGAACTTTCTATACTAAGTAGTTGTTTGCCTGTTCATATCAGTGCATGATGTGTGATATTTTATTAGTGAGGTAAATGATCTACATTTGTCAAAATATTTTATTTTTTTTCAGTATGGGAGAGACTTTGAGGCTATCAGCAACAGAATCTCCCGTCTTGCCCAAGTCAGGGGACTGCCTCAGAAAGACAAGATTCAAGTCAGATACTTCTACTATAGGATTTGGGGGAAAATATCCAAGTGTATTAACCTGAATGTCAAAGGTAAGTTGTCAGGCTAAAGAATACTTTACATCTTTCATCAATCAGCATTTTCTTTTTCATCCATCGTCCTCTTTTTTTTTAGAATCAACTGCCACAAATTGAATTAATCTCCTTGTGTAGTGAACGAGAAAAGAATGGCCTATCAATGTCTTTAGATTTTGTCATGTATTTTTTTTCTTCTTTCAATCAGAGTATAGTACTGGGTATTCCATCATTTGTTTCATTTTCATTACCCTACAGGTGTGAAATCAAGAACGCAAGAGTTGTATGGTATTATCAATCATGGAGTACTGCACAAATATGTGAGAGGTGAGTAAAGACTTGAGAGTGGTGAATTGCTTCATTTGCATTGTAAAGTACACTTAGCGTCCAGACTGTAGAGTGATGGAGTATTTTACAGTGTCCTTTTTTTTTTTTTTTACTGTCTCTCATTTTTCATGTCCAATTGTTCTTTTAAGAGGTCAGTGTTTAGATAAAAGATAGTAGGCCTATTGCCTCTCAATGCATCTTTCATCTTTCTACAGAAAATGATCCTCAGTTTGGGCGATGTCTGAATGAACTGATTCACCATGGGTGAGCAAGCTTATTTTATCACCTCTATGCAAAGCTGCGCAAAATGCCATTGTGATTCCTTGTGTAGAACAGAGTACTAAAATGATGATCAATTATACACATGTAAACTCAAGCACAAAGATCTTTATTATTTTATTATCAATGACTTTGATTAAGTATTGGATCACACACAATAAAGCATCAGTCATTGAGTTTGTTTAGAGGCAGATGGTTCTAGAATAAAATGCAGGTCTTTTCCAGGTAAAATGGTTGGCTAAATATTGCTTTGATCAAGCAGTTTTGCCACAAATCAAGCAGTTTAACAACATGAATCAACCTTGTTTTTAGATGATTGATTCGCTATGCCAGTAGCTAGGCCTACAATCAAGTCATGAAGATGTTATAATTCTCTAACAACTTCAAATGTTCTTTCCCTTCTCTAGAGAGACGACATATCAAAGAGAAAAGTTGAAAGGGAAGAAATCAAGGTTTGTAGAAGAAGTCGCATTCTATTCTCCTTTTCTCTTGATCAAGGATCATTCACTCTAGGTTTCATGAAAGGATTCATTTGTTTTCTACACATTCTACCACTGACACTTAATCATTTGGACCACAAATACTAAACTACTACTTGTGCTTGTAAGAATATAGCTGGTATTATAATGCATACCATTTCATTAATAATTAATATGTGGTGTTGTGTTGTACCATGTCTTATGGTTTCTGATGACTTGTTTAGCTGTATCTCTTATATCGAATTAAGTTGAGGTATACCATATATATAGTTTTTCTTCATTTATTTCATTGATTTATTTTCTTTCATGTACAGGTCACTAAAATTGAGAACACCGACATGTCTTTGTCTGAAGAAGCTGAACAAAGTTGAAGGTAGGCAAATCGTTTTGTAAGAAAAATATGTTGTTTAAAATACTTGTATTTCTTTCTCATTGCTTATTCATTGCTTTCGAATCTTAGATATCAATCTTTTCTTACTAAATGTTTAATTTAAGGGTTATTGGATCCATTTAGTTGGAAGGTACACATTTCAGCAGCTTTTTTTAGCTTTCCAGGGAATAGTAAATTTGTCTTATTTATATCATTAGGATTGTTCTTATAAGAATGTTAAAAAAGAAAATGTGTTTGACAGTTGTTTTGCATTGTTTCTACAGAGAATGCCGATGACAGGAACATGTCCTCTAGCAAACTGCCATACAATGTGACTGTAGAGCTGACACCAAAGACCTACGAAGCCTGGGCTAAAGTACAGACTCTAGCACAAAATCCTCGAGTGCGTTTTCAGATGACAGCTAACATGACTGTAGAATACATGTTGAAATTCCTGGAGAAGAAATGGAAGCCTCAAAGAGTCAAGATGGTATCCTTGTACTGCAGTTATGGTTTTGCTCGTCTTTTCTTGTTTTCTTTTTTTTTTTTCTTCCCGGAACTTGTCAAAATGGAAGAAATCAAGATGAAAGGAAGTTATTTCAAGGGAGAAAAAAAGGCACTGTCACCTGTCAGCATTGTCATGTTTGATGTTCGCTGCTACACATAAAGTAAAGATGCAACAATCCTTCTCCATCCTCCTCTGTTCAAACTGTCTCTGGAGATCCTTTGAAATTTTAGTCCAAGAGATTTGCTTAGTGAGCTGATGTAGGAGGCTGATGGTCAGCCTTTTTTTTTCTATTACGGGACTGTATTTTGCCTCGGAAGACCTGGTTCATCAACTTTGATTTCTTGTGACGTGTCCAATAATTAATATATTTCAGGTTCCTTTTGTTGATGATGGATAATAAAGTTCTTTAACCAGTGAACTGTAGAAAAAAGCCCTGGGCGGAGCTGATGACAGGACCCATGAGTTGGTGTGCTACCTCCACCCCAAGGCAAAGATTGACCCAGTCACTCTGACCCTAGAGCAACCCCTGAAGTATGATGTCACCTTCAACAACTACAGGGAGAATGTACTACGTATGTCAGCCTGCAATATAATACACATGATACTTATTTTTATTGAATAATAGATACCCTGCTGTGAGTCTTAAGATACAACATTGGAGTGTACTTAATGATAGCAATAAAAGCCAATTTAGTATTTATATAACCCATTTTCTCGCTCTATTGCAAGCTCAGTGCACTTACAGTATTTGTATTACCCCGACAGACCTGTTTGAATCGAAGCCATCTCAACCTCCTAAGATAAGATACTTTATTCATCCTTGATGGAAATTCTTCTTGGATCTTAATGGGAGCCATACTAGTAGTCCTGCCTGGTCGGCACCCATACCACAGCATGCTAACAAGATCTTTCACTGTCTTTAGTCGGGTACCCTTTTTTTTATATGTGGGTATGGTGAGAAAAGTATGAGCTTTGTTATCTTGTGTAATCAAGCAGTAATGTTGACTTGACAAATTCATATGAGGTTCAAATACAAAATGAAACAGTTATTCAAATTGGAACGTTTTTGTGTCAGGTATTGTTCTACTTTGATTACTTACGTTGATAGTAACACAAAATCATTTTCAGTTTGTTTGAACTCTTTCTCTATGTTATCATCAGCAACACTTCTAGAAAAGCAGAAGTCCAAGTCAACCAAAGAATCAGAAAAGGCCAAGCAGGAAGCTGCCAAAGCGTCTGAAATAGAAGACCCATTGAGTAGTGAAAAGTCAAGTTCCAGCACAGACACATCGGCCGTGACGTCAAGCACGGATGTCCTGAAAGACTCCACATTGACAGACAAGCAGCTGCCCGGCCCGGAAGCTGGTTTTGTCTCGTTATTTTCCGCAGTGACTAAAGAGGTGTCGGGAAGCAAGGACAGCGATGTATCTGAAGTGACCCCTCATGTAAGCAAGAAAGACAATCAGACAAGTTCCAAGGTAGGAGCCGCATTAATGTTGGCTGATGATGAAAACGCAATGTTTCCCGACGCCTCGCCTTTCTCACCAGGGGCAGCCTCGCAGGCTTCCTGCTCCGAGACTTCAGCTAAAACCTCTGTGATAGACCCTGAGCCCTCCGCCCCACCCCCTGTGCCTACCACTCCTACAGGGAAAAGGCGAGGCTCAAAAGCCTCTAGGAAATCCGCCAACACCCCTCACAAAGGGGGGTCGTCTAACAACTGTGATACCAACTCTGTACATAACACCAACAACAATGCCGTGGACAACTCATCCTCTCCTGTCAAACCTGAGGAGACCACGCCAGTGACCACAACTTCTTCTACCAATGACTTGAAGTATGACACTGAGAGTGAAATGGTTCGTCTGACTGAGCTCTGTGCTAGTGGGCTCACACTACAGAACACAGGGGGAGTGACTCTCCTCCACCTCAGCCTAATGTTACGTCGTGAGAACCACATACGCCTGGAGTACGAGTGGAGGCCGAAGAAACGTCCGAGACAGCCGGAGCCATTGGCTCTCACCCAGGCCACCACTCTAGTCAGCAACCTACTCAGGAGGCTGTGCAACATTGCCACTTTGGAGTTCACAGACTTCTCCAAGAACCCTGTGAGTCGCTTCTTTGGTTGTTTTCTAATCTCTTGTGCTGTTAGTAGTGTTAGCTGGTTTTCCTTGAACTTAAATGCCTCTGGAATGAAGTTGCAGGTATTCTTCAGTTCTGTTGTATGGTGTTTGTGTGTAATGGGTTCTTAAATAATGTGTGAGTTCTTGTTCTTTGGTGGTAAATTAAGATATTTTTTAGATCTATCTTTCACTCACTGTTTCTTTGTAGGCTTTTGATACGTACCCTAATGTTTGTTTAGTAAGCCTCACAAAACCGTATAGATTGATAATATTAATTAATGCTAGTATCTTTTCTTTGAATTTGAAGACAGTCTAAGCCGTCTTATTATTGGTTTAGAGATACAGTAGAAGAAAAATGTATTATTGCTTACATTATTAATCTATTATATTATACTTCTTTTGGACCTAGAATGTGCTTTTATGTTTTGTTTTAAAGTGTTGCTGACATTAGTATGAATATGAAAGGTCCTCTGTGTCTTTCTGCATGCACTTTTTAAGCAAAAACTATGATTTCAATTTTGTCTTTTCTTGTCTTTGGATAAATTACAAGTGTAACAATGTACCTTGAACTTATTAACTGTCAAAGTGTATCGGATGTCTAAAGAACATTACCTAATATGTGTGCCTGCCTGTGAATAGGGCATAAACGAAGCAAAATTGATTTTCATTTGTATCCGAATAAAAAAAACCCCATATCTCTCGGGATCGCAAAATGGATAAATCACGCACTTCTTCCATGCAGTTAAACAAGATATGGTCCAATTATATTTTGTGACCCTCGGTTTGCATGAGTACAGCTACAACTAATTGTAAACTATCCTGTTCAGGCCTTCATGGACCACAGCAAGTCGTCCAAATCCTCTGGGCCGTGCTCTCAGTGTGAGAAGGCGCGGTCCTCCAGCAGTTCCACGGGGCGCAGAGGTAGAGAGTCTGGTCACAAGGACGCAGGGACCATGACTGACCCCATGAAACCCATCAAAGTACTGCAGCCTTCAGTGACCTCTGTCCAGCTCTTCCACCCTTCGTCTGTGTCCGGAGCCTCCAAGACCTTTGTGGCACCTTCCACACCCATGTCTGGGGTGCAGGTACGGTTTGCTTTAAAATGTAACTATTCTGTTGTCGCTTTTAAAGTATGCAGGATTTTTAAGTTGAATCATAGAGCAAGAACAAAAATACAACATACAGTACAAATATCACATTACATAGATTACAATTAATTACCATTAAAAATACAACATAAAAGTTAAAAGTAAAAGTACAAATATCACATTACATAGATTATAATATGAATTACCTCATGCACACATGCAATACAAGAATAAGTAAATTTTAAATTTGAAGTGAAACAGAGAATTTCTCTCTCACTGGAAGCCAGTGTAGGTCATTCAAAACAGACGAAATATGATGTGGCAAAATTGCTCTCAATGCTATCCTTGTGGTCCCACTTGTGTTTAGGTGAATGGTCAAGACCCAGTGTTCAGAGTTCCTGTGGTACCTGGCTATAGGAATGGACCGTCCAAAGAGGAACAGCAACAAGTGGCCAGAATCATTGTGAGGACCTAGTAATGATACACTTGACTTAGTATGCAACTTACATCTTGAAAATCTTGTACATTTTCAGTTGTTATTTTTGATCCATGGTTAGATCTAGTTTGTGGAGGCCCACTGTAATGCAAACATTTTTCAAAGGTGTTATAGGCCCTTTTACAAGCTTGCCTTCTTAAATGGTATAGAACGTCTTTGTTCCAATCTCACAAGATTCATCATCATGTTTTAGCAAAACGAAACTTATTGAAATATTCACCCTTCTGTTGATGTAGAGAACATGGACCATCTTACCAGAATAGGAATGGACACAATAAATAATGTTCCATTACAATATTTTATTAACAAATTGTACTTATCATGTACCCCTGTCTATGACATGTGTGAATTATTCCTGTAATCTAGTGTGGCCCGTTAATATACTTATGACAACTTTTATTCCAGCAAGGTGACAAGAGGAGCAACTTGCTGCGTCGACGTCCACAGCCCAAGAACAGGCAACTGTCCAAGAACAAGAAGAGTCCCTCTATCATTGTACAGAGAAACCTCCTCCCCAAGGTGGACCCCTCACAGATGATGGCATACCTCACTGTGAGCACCGTCTTGTTTGCACATCTGTTCTACCTCTTTTGTTCATTTATTTTTATTTGTATATTTGATCCTTTTCTGAACCTCTCATGGTGTGTAAAACTTATATAAGAGTGTGTATAGGTTTTTACATGGTTCGCACATTCTTGAAAATCTTGAAGTCAGATCTGTGTTTTTAAGTCTTTGAAATGTCCTCAATTTCAGCTCTATGGTGAATCTCTTTGAAAATTTGTTTTGAAAACATCTTTCTTCTTAACAGAGTTGCCAGTTTCCAAAGATTTTCTGTTGTTTCTACAGATTTGTGTTACTTGACTACGAAATTACTGACGAGTTACAAAAACTAAGGAGAATGTGCGGTAGACAGATGATTTTACTAAATTGAAAACAAATTCTAGATGAACAACAATTGATGTGTAACTCTATATAACTTTGCCCCCCCCCCCCCTAGCCTGGTTCGTCCACCATGCAAGGCCCCATGATGATCGGACTCAATGCCAACAATGTGATAGAACTGAGCCAGGCTGCTGCCACCTTGGTCAGTACAACCCCAACAGTGTCAGTGGCCTCCCACCTCAACACAGCCTCTGAGAACAAAGGGCCCGAGAGGGGACAAGACCTCCTAGCTCTGGCCGCGATGAGTGCAGAGGTAGGCGTATCAGCTTTGGCCATGGTTGGGTTTTTTTGCCGGGGTGTCATGGATTTCCTGTTTGCATTGATCCGAAGGGGAAGTTTTCCGGTTTAGCATGTCCTCATTTCTAGGGGGAAATTTTCCAGTAACAACCGTGGCTGTCGCTCTTTGTAGCACATCACATTAACTAGGAAGAAGAAGAATCATTTTCTTGATACTTCATTATTGATGTGTTCAATCATTATGAACTGGGTAGGCCTGATTTGTAGATTAATAGTAAGTTTGCAATTATCAGTGGTCATTCTTTTACATTGATTTATGAGGATTTTTTTTTTCGATTCCCAGATAAACAAGGACACAATACTGAGCCCTGAAAAAACTGGCTACTCGGTTGTCATGGAAACAGGCAATGCCACCTCCGAGAGTATCGCTGGTCTGGACTTGCCCCCCTTAGAACAACAATACACTGTCTCAGTGGTGCAGCACCCCAACACCCCGGTCAGTGTGGCCAGCCTTGACCCCAGCCTCACCCCTGTGACCTCTAGTTCAAAGGTCATGACCTCCACCCCATCCTGCAGTTTAAGTACTAGCACCAGTTTGGACCCGGCCCTGGTGGCACAGGCAGACGTCAGCATCTCTGACTTGGATATTTCCATGACTGGATCCTCCAACAGTGAGTGTGTCATCATGGGAAAAAGTGTGTGATAGCTAAGAGTCAGACATAAAAAGTGGAAACGCCTTGTTATGGTGCAACCTCAAAGCCCCTTTACACAATCAGCTGTTCTGATTTTCATTTTTATTCAGATCATATTATTATGGACTTCCATACATTTTGCATTGGTTATCATTGAGGTTTGTTGTTGTTTTTTTTTGTTAGTGTCCCAACTTTCTTTGAACTTCAAACATACATTGATGACTATTGTAAACAAAGATAATAGCAATCACATGTTTTTGTGTTTGTTTCCTTTCAGTGGGCCCTGATGCAGGAGACAAGTTCCTAGACATGGTGCTACGGCACACAGAACAAGGCTTTTCAGGTGAGAGGATACTGCTAGGGAATTATTTCCTACACTACACTTGAGGAAGAAGAAGAAGATTTTCCTACAACCTTGGTGTCTCATGAACACACCTGATTCTTGTTAAGTACCCGCTGCACTGTACTTTATCCTTTCTTATCCTACCTATACTTGCCCTCTAGTCCCAGGTTGCACAGCTAGGCTGCCATGGCTCTGTAGGTTTTTTGGACCACTTGAAGAGCGAATAGCTCATAACTTGTGCCCAATAGCAACAACAACAACAACAACAATCCTACCTATGTGTTGACATGGTACCTTGCTATAGACAGTCGGTTGTGAGTTCTTCAAGATTATCCAAGGTTATACGCAGAACAATAATGGTGTGCAGTATTTATAATATTGTGTCCATTCTATTTCCCTGGTGCACAGGTCTGATCCAGTGCACCCCAGTCAAGAACCCTGGCGTGTCCCATTCAGTCTCCACCTCCGGCGTGTCCACATCCTCCACCACCACCATGTACAGCTCGGACAACAACTCTGGCTCCCAGCTAGAGAACGGTGTGGTGGGAGGGGAGGGGGGCAGTCCGGAGAACTCCATCCTGCGCACCCCTCCCCACGCAGGCATCCCATCAGGCGAGGTGCACACGCCATCCCACGTGGTGGTGCCCGGCCCCCACTTCTCATCTCCCATCAAACTCAACATTCCAGACCAAGCCTGGACCCACTCGGCTGATGTGAGTTTTTACACACAGATCATTTATATATATACATTTTTACTCGGGTCAAAAGTCGCTATCATATGTTTGAATCTTTTCTAATTTTAGAACATTCTATCAGACCAGAGTCAGGAACATATTTCATAATTCATTGAATCATTGGGAACTTTTGGAACCAAATGTTCAGGCTTAGATCTCAGAACCTGCAGCTTAAACTTAAAGACCATAAACTTGATCCAATATTGGTGTGATATGAAATTCTAGTGGAACAATGATCATGCAGTCATACTCATTTAGCCAAACTATCTTCCTAAAGAAGATTAATCTTATCTCTTCATTTAACTTATGTTTTACAACATTTTGTGACACGAGATGAGAAAGTCCTCAGAAATGCTGTTGATAGCATTATGGTTAGCTATCACCTGGGCAAATTTCGTCCCTTTGCTCCACAAGAAATCTAGAGGTATAAGTGAGTTATCACCTGCGCAAATATGCACATAGTATTCATATTTAATCCTCATGTTGTTTATTTTGTGTGTCTCAGACTATGGGTGACATGTCGTTGAGCTCTCTGCTTGGAGTGCCATCCCTCCGCAAGAAAGACGAAAGTGCCTCCAAGTCAATCCGTAACTTTGAGCCCATCTTTGACACCTCATCAACAGATGCACTGGACGGCACCTCACTTCTCAAGCCCTCTCAGGTTTGACTTTGCTTGCTTTGTTGTTTTAGAACATGGTCTGATTGACTCCAGTACACTATCTCTATAGGCCTAACTTCTTAATGTTGGAAAAATAATTATGAAATGGGGTTAGAAACAAAAATGTATTAACATTTTAAAAACACTGAATTGTTTTTTTAAGGGAAAAAACATCATAAAAGCATTTGTGTGTGCTGTTTCTTTACCTAGAGTTGTGTACATTGGGATTATTCATGATGACATTTTCTAACTGTCGATTCTTCAACTTTTAACCAATTTGTCAAATCATCATCTAACATTTCGCAGTTCCGTTGCACCTGGCTGAATAATTGGCTTGGCGTAAGAGGCGACAAAAACAGAGATGCCAACCAGTACGACAGAAATCTTTCAAAAAGTCGGCCGTCACGATTTAAATTTCCGACTGAAGAATATCCCGACGTGCTCATGAATTCCGACATAGAGATATATCTAGAATCTAGACCTATCGCCCGTCGGAATCTAAAATTCCAACTTTACCGACCGACCGGACGAAGTGCAATAGCGATTGTCGGAAACCTTCATCGCAGGGACTTCAGCGATTCGGCTAGCCTACCGATTTGACGGGGGTTCCGAACAAATGGCTAATGGCAGTCAGAAACGTTTTAATAAAGTGCGAATTTCAGAGTGACAACATTAAATGGTGCTATTCCATAAAGTATTT